>VDFB02338620.1:48301-60421 GCA_007258455.2 Sequoia sempervirens | reverse complement strand
GATGATGTCCGGGATCAGCAGTTGGTTGATGATGTCACGACAAAGATGTGAGAACTAGATGATGATGATGTAGGTTAATGTTCATGAAGATGACATCCATGTGGATGATGACATTATGAAACGGTATTGATGGCCGATGATGATGATATATTAATCCTTACAATGTAAGTCTACGGATGGGATGATACGGAACAAAGAGTTGGATGAAAGAAGAAGATCAATGACATTGAAATGTATAAGTTATGTGATTATATTATCTATTTGATATTAATTTATTGATAGAATTATATTTGACTTATATGTGGTTACATAATTAATGATGTTTTTAATTTTTATGCCATTACATAATTAATTTAATGATGTACTTTTTAATGTTTGAAAGGTCAAAAAATTAAAACATTTCAATAGTGATGTTAACAACCTTGAAATTAGTGTGTTTTATGTTTCATGTGATCATAAAAGATTAAAAAGTTAGTTGTAGAGGTGGTTGTTCAGTGGTTGACGTGTATGTTGGTTCTTTTTACAATGTAACCGGTTTGTCTTCTAACATACCTATGGAATTGCCAATTCCAATTGAAGGCAGCTCGAAGGACTTGGACCAACTGATGAGGACTTTAAAAGCCTCGTGTTAGCTCTCAAAAACGTAGGTAAGAATACCTCAAGAGGTTTCCAATCTCTTGGAACATTTTAGGGTAACAGACAAAGCCAAATGGTTTAAGCTTTCTACTCTTTAGGTGCTACTAGACCTAGGCGGGTGTACCTATGTGAATTGGGCAGACTTGACTTTTGATCTTCTCTCTTGCAGTGATTTGTCCATGATGGCAGATGGAAGTGGACAAATGAAATCAAATTTGGTATAGATCGTATAGCAATATTCAAAACTAAATCCTAATATGCTCAGTTAACAGATGTAAAGAAAAATGAATGAATCTTAATGATGAAAATGCAGAGACTAGTGCCTTATTGGGTATGCGGAGTCAAGAGAAATCTGAAACAAGTACTTCGATCTGGCAGACATTCAAGTTGTTTAGCATTTGATTTAGTTTATAACTTGTATAAACATGCAAGGTTATGATTATCGAGTTCTTCTTAGTGATCCAATTAACATTCTCTAATTACTACGATCAATTTAAAGGGTTTAATCTTTACTGGAAAGAACCAATCAATTGACCATATAGATGCAGAAAATGTGCATTGACAAACTGAATGTAAACTTGTTACACCAATTTAAATAACTAGAAAACACCATATTGGAGACAACTTTAATAATACTTTCAACAAACACCATAAACAACTGATACTAGAAACAACTGTACCATATTATTAGATTTCAATTGATATCTCCATGATTCGAAACATGTAGCATAGTCACATATTGGAAAAACATTGTATTACACTCTATATTTTCAATCCTCTAACCTATTCTACTTATCGCTCCTTCATTTCATTTTCAAAACAGATATTTATACATTGAGAATATGAAAGGACGCGTCCTTTCGGAAATCGAAATGTCACATGTTTACAAAACAAAAGATTAGAGGATAATTAAGCTCTATTAAGCCACAAGTGAGTTTTAGCAAGATGATCCAAATAATCCCGTCGTATGTATCCGCATCTCCAACCGCATTTCGGATCGTGATTTCCATCTTGAAAATCTTCTCATTCTACTCGCTCACTTCTTCTAATGTTGTATTCTCTGCAGAAGCTATCCTCATGACTTCATTTAACAATGATTCACTTTCATTCTTCCATCTGGAAGCTTCTTTCAGTTCCCCTTTGTCATCAGAGAATGCAATCAATGTTTTCTTACTCAGCATTTATCAAACCCTGTTCGTCCCCTTGCAACTCATTGTAGAAGTTTCGATGTCGATTTATAATATGATTTGCAGCTTCAATTGTTGCACTGTTAGAAGCATCTCTTTGATCTATCTCATGAAACTTCTCCATAATCCGTCCATCCATCCTTTCATGCTCCTTTAATGCAGCAAGAGTATGTGAATGTTTTCCCCAAAGTTTATTCAACCAAGGTGTTAAACTATCCTTCCTTTTCTTGATTATTGCAACAATTGCATCATGCTTTCCTTGGGAATAAGCACTTGATCCAACCCAATGATCCTTTTTCTGAGAGCTTTCTCCTTGAGTGAGCATCCTGGGTGTCTTCATTGTAACACCAACTAAATCCTTTAGTCTGTCATTTTCTCTCAAATTTTTTTCATTATTTGCTTTGTACATCTCCCTTTCCTTTATCAACATCTGAATTTGGGCCTTGTTCAGCTTTGCAATATTCACTCCAATTTCTGCAGTAGCCATAGGATCAACTTCCCCAACCTTTAGGTTCATGACATGGCCAAATTCCTTTTCAATGTCAATGACCACTGATTTCCTGTGGGGTGGGTATAAGGCCCAGATCATCAATGACCCTTCATCAGCATTGTATTTTGATCTAGCATACACCTCTGTTACACTTTCTTTGTCAAGCTTATGTGTAGCATTGTTGTCCCTCAAGAAACTATAAAAAACAAGGGCTGAATTGAGATCTAGCCTAGGAAAGATTATGACACCAGCATCTTGCAACATTTTCCTCCCCTTTTCAGGGGTCATATTTGTCATTTCATCATCCACACATTTCCTCAATTCATTCAACAATTGTTCTTCATTTCCTGCAGTGACATCATCAACCTTTTCTCTTATTTCCTTCCCCTTCTGTTTATACAAAAATGCTTTGAATTCTGGGGATTTTATGAACTCATCATCTGAAAAAAATGATCTATACTCAATATACCTTGCATCTGCATCACCACTCTCAACACTCAGCTCTCTAGTTGGGCAAACATACTGATGAGTTCTTAATCTGGATACCGTTTCTAGTTGGCTTTGTGGCACATTATCTTGTGGTCTCTTCCCCTGAAGACAATTGATTTGCATCATGCAGCCCTTGGTTATATCTTTCAACCACCATCTCAGCTTCATCTTCCTCCAGATTCTGAATCATATCATCAAAGGGATAGGGCACATGTTGATACTTTCCAAAGTGTATCTTCTCTTTGGAAGAATTGATACATCCTTCTGGGTCAAAGCTCTTCCTTGGTGATCCTCTCTTCATGGTGTATTGAAGCAGTTTTTCAAGGATCAAATTATATCCTTCCTTGGCCAACACAGTGAAATCACCAAAGCACAATGAGCTAGGCATAAAAGCCTACTTCCCAAAAGAACTGAAATTCATTACACTGCAATAATCCATCTGCCTGACAATCTCTAGATATGCAATCCTATTTGGAACTGTCTTTGGTAGAATGAAAGGGGCCTCTTCAAACCCATAGACTTTGATCATTGTAGCTCCCTCCAAACAATACCAATCTCCCCAGTTATGATCAATTGGCCCATTGAAATCTTTTGGCCGAAGAAATCTCTTAATCTCATTTGATAATGAATAATTATAGGGATATTTATACAATCTGTACAATGTTTTCACAAAATATTCTTCAAAATGAATGAAAATAGCATTAGCAAACCTGCTATCCCAAATAGAAGTCCATAATTGAACAAGTAATGCTTCACCATCCTTACCAAGCTGAGAAATTCTCATTTTTGGAGGCCATACTCCCAACTCCTATCCAAAATATAGTACCAGGTGCATCAACAATGAATAATGCCTGAGATAAAAAGTAGATGATCCACCTTTTATAGCCATCAGTCCTGAATCAAGCCCCCTAGAAATGTATGAGGCATAGTCAAATGGCCGAGAATTATGATACTGGATATCTACTATGATAATCATGGGCACAATTGACATATACTCCGGGGCATCCATTCCCAATACCTGACACACTAAAAAATAGGCGTATTTCATATAGGGTTCAAACAAGTCCACATGATAAGGGGGCCCTCACTATCCTGCAGAGGATCTGGCTTGCTCCCTTGTTTAACTCTGTGAATTGGCAACCTCCAACCCTTATATATTGTATCCATTCTTGAGAATTCCTTCTCCAATTCCTTGTGTATGATCTCCTCATTGCAAAACCCTTCTAAATTGAAAACCTGCCCAATTGCCTCTTTTGACAGATATATTTGTGGCTTTCCAAATGGGTCACATATAGCTTTATGCTTTGGGTCATAGTTATCAGCCAACAATTTTACCAGTTTAGCATTCACAAACATGTTAGGGCATACCATTTTTCCCAAATTCAGCTTCCATGGGTTGCAAACTAGTTGAAAACGACTTCTTCTATGATAATGGAAATTGAACAATTCGTACCCCCTTATGGTAGTCCAGACGTCTCCTATGAATTTGCATTTTTCATCTAGTTTATCAATCTCTGCCCTAAGTTGTGCAGACCTTCTGGCTCTAGGCCCTGAACCAAGCAACTGATCAATGAGATCCTAGTTTAATATTCGTTCAGTGCCCTTGTGTTCTGTATCAATTTTTTGTTTCTTCCCTTTCGATTGACTACTTTCACCCTGTTTTCTACTTTTGACTTTTCCAAAACTAGGGGACTCCATTCTTCAAGATTTCAGAAGTTAAAATTTAGAAGGCTAAGACACAATCACTTACAGTGTATTGCTCGAGCTCCTCAGGCTGGAAGATGTCCTGGTTCTCTGTTCGCACTGCTAACTCTTCTGCAATCAATTCAACACAAATGCATTTGATTACACTTACCCTGTTATGTCTCATCGCACCATTAATATGTCAGCTGAAGCACAAATGAAGAGTTATTTGAAACTTGCACTGTCGCATCAAATGTCTTGTCGGTGAGAGATTTTCAAATCTGGGGCGAAATCTTTTTTGCAACGTTCATTAGATCTTTCACCGAAACATCTTGTAGTCACACCGAAGGCCAATGTCTCATCGACAATCATCCTTTAGTTCTTTGTGTTTCGCTGTGACCTTTAGAGTCAGGGAGAAGTCTCACAGACAATACTTTGTCTTGCTGAAATGTATTCTTTTGTCTCATGTGGATCGCTGTAGCATTCTGTTGTCAGGGAGACATCCCATAGATATCCTATGTCTCACCGAAAAATCTCCTTAAGTTTACTTCTTGTTGCTGTGACCATATCATTCTCTTACCGATGAAATAAATTTCATCGGCAAGACTTACGAATCTTTGAAAAGACTCATACCGATGCCAAATGTCTCACAACCCATTCCTCCAAATTACTTTATTCAGTGAGACTCTCCCCGAAGTATTCTTTCGGTGTAACCTTCAATTTTTGACGGAACTCACGCCGAAGACTTATTCTCTTGCCGATGCAATTCTCTATCGGTGTGACATTTGAGTCGGCAAGACTACATAGCTTCTTCTCGATAGCTTTTTGATGAAACCCCCCTTGCTCCTTATGGGAAAGACCCAACGCCTTCGGTAAGACATCATTCTGATAACCTTTTGTTTGGCCGATACATCATTCCTCGCGCTGGTCAGTGAGACATACATGAGTTCGTTATGACTCATCCCAATAACAATTCTCTTGCCGATATGACTTTCCTGTCACCAAAACAATAGATGTGTCCTGCCGATAATCTGCAACAAGCATACATTAGTGAAAAATATAGGTCGGGGAGACCTTCACCCTGTCTTGCCGATATGGGTAATACAATGAAATATCAAAGACTAGATGGATTCAAATGAATCATATGACAAAATACAAGAAAGATGCCATAAGGAGGGAACTTTATGCTTATAATGAGGACTCAATTTGGAAACTCATGAATGCAATTGATTGTGAAAAATTCAAAACTTTATAATTCTAACAGCTCGTACACTTCGGGCTTTGCAAGGCCCAGGAGGGTGATCCCTTAATGTGTTTACAACATCTGCACCATTATTATAAACAACATTAACAATATCAGATGATCTCACTTAATAGCTCAACACGATAAGATAATATCAACTAGAATTGGCTATTCATAGACAATATCAACTATCTGGAGTGTGAGATAACTAAACACAATCCATTGTATAAGATAGTCAATGATTTGCAATTTGTAGCAAGCTCTAGGAAAAGACAAACAAATACTAAACTACATGAATAATTACAACTTAGATTAGTGTCATATATCCATTGTAGGAGTCAAATTCATAAGCATCTAGAGGTTTATAATATATTTAATACATCACATATAAGATCCCTGGCAATATTGCATTACAATTTCATCAGTGTGCATTCTAACCCAGCACTACTTATCAAATCCTTATACAACACATATCCGCCTATAATCCCATTCAAGCATTTTGATTAATTCCTTGAATTAAAGCTAAAATAGAATCATACACACCACAATAGTGAGATGGATAAAACAACCCTTAGTTATTTCATTGAAAGTTTAGATATGCATGTACAATGGAGAGACATGAGCTCAATTTTTATTTCAACTCAAATGCTAGTACTGTTATACAACATTAAATCTCTATGAACTCAAAACCTGTTACATAATGACTCAAAACCTAAATTGCATTTCTCTAAAACCATCAAACTTTACAATTAGCTCTACAACTTCACCTAGACTCGACAAAAATTATCTAACTTGCTAACCCATACTTCTAGCCTTGAAATCCTTCTTATAGAAAATAAAGGAGCAAACAAGCACCGTGCCAGAAAGTACACCTATCACTAGTCAATTGGAGCACCTGGTGATATTCCAAAATTTATTACAACAACCACCACCTTGAAAAATATTCTTGTTCAAAAATCGTTACAACAACAATCATCTTAGAGCATATTCTCGTTCATCATGTCGGCGAAGGAAGGTTGATGCAATAACAAAAAACCACGCGAAACCCACGCCAAGAAAGTCATCCACACAAAACTAGAAACGCTGTAACCACAACATTTGATTTGCCACTTGTCGGTAGCCCACTCTTTTTACTCATCATCATTCAAATACTTAGCCACCCACCTCTGGTATTCTTCGTCAGTTGGCCAATCAAAATTAATCGCCTCTTTTACCTTTGTACTAGAAGGAAAATACTTTATCGCTACCTGATTAGCATCTCTTTCAAAAGATTCCAAAAATGAGTTGGTACCAATAATCTTATCCATACAATTTACCAACAAATCATCATCTGAGTCATCACAAATTATTTTAATTTGATTATTGATGACTTCACTTGCTTGATCCTGCCATTGTTGGAGTGTTCTGATTCCCCCCTGCTCATCAGTTATATCAGGTAACAGTGTGTTACCCCAATCATTGAAGTTCTTTACCAATTCCCTAATCTTCCTACTTAGATCATCCGGTAAGGTCTGAAAACCTTGCAATGATTTAACTAATATATATATAAGTAGGCTTCAATGATTGGGGCATGTTATTTACATCAAACCTTGAGGCTTTATTCATAACATCTAGATTATTTTCCCTAGGGATCCAATTTTGAATTATTGGAATCACTATCTCCTGATCCCTATCAATATTATTTATTGCTTCAAATAGAAAAGAATACAAAGAATGTATAGAGGGTAGTTTATTATCCACCTTTTCATTTAAATTCTCCAAAACAAGAGTAACAATTTCTTTTTTTTTTGAAAGAAAACCTTCCTCTTTTACCCTTAGTGATGTGTGTAATTGATCAATTTTCTCCATGAGCTGCCTCTTTGTTGGATCAACAGAGCACTCTGTTTGTTCATCAACTTGTTCTAGAGGAGGGGTAAGAGCAGAATTTTGAATGGGAGACCCTGGTGTAGAAGCATTTGGAGAAGCAGGAGGCATTGACCCCGCTGTGGGAGGTGATGTGCTGGTTCCTAGAGCATTGGATGTTTCCCTAGTATGTCTATACTTGAACCTTTCTACTTCAGTTTGCAGCTCAACATTCCTCTGTTGCATTTTACTATATTCTTCAATTAAAATGTTATACTTCTCCATTAGGGTCTTTCTTTCAGCCTCCTCCCTTTCAGCAGTCTTTTGGGCCAACTTGGCCACATTCACAATTAAACTAGTGGCTTCGGTTGTTGTAGTCTCTAAATCCCTCTTTATTATTAATCCTCCTTTGAAATTTTGATTGATATCAGCAATGTCTGGCTTTCTTCCTTGTGGAGCCAATGCCCAAATTTCCAAGGTCTCATATTCTTCATTGAAGGCAGAGTTTTGTAATGCTTCCTTAACTTCTTCTTCAGAATCTTGAAAAGGATTATTGGACTTCATAATGGCATTGGAAGCCACTGCATCTGTGATGTCCCATTCAGGAAAAATCAAAACACTAGCCTGATTCACTAGTTGTCTTCCTTCTTCAGGAGTGATGTTTTTGAACTCTTCCATTAGTTCAGCTTTCACTTCTTCATCATTCTCCTGATCTAACCTGTCAGGCCTTAGTTCTCTTCTCTCCTTGCATTTATTTTGATATTCCTCAAATTTCATCATTCATGCCAATTACAAGAATACATGATTCTTTACAAATGCATTGTCATCTAAGAACTCCTTGCAAGCCTCCATTCTTGCATCCTGCACACTCTTACCCTTCATATCCAAATCGGATAGAACCAATTCAGTTGACCTAGGAGGGGATGACATACCAACCTGCATGTCTTGATTAGTAACAATAATTTCATCTGTGAGATCCTCAGGTAGGTGATCAATTCTTTGCCTCTTAAGGCTTGGCTCAGGTGGTGGTGATGGGGGACTGTGCTCTGGTGAAGATTTTAATTCAATGATTTTAACAACCCTAGGTAATTTTAATTTTGGGCCTGGTCGTGAAGGCACCTTCATTATTTTCTTCCCTTTTCTATCTACTTCATCCTCATCACTGCCAGTATCCCTTTTCCTCCTATAGATGGGCCGCTTTTTTGTAGGCTGACATATTGACCTTGTTTCAATTGGCATATCACTTTTTCCTTGCATATCCAGACTTAGCCTTAAATTTATCTTTTTGGTTGTCAAGGTGTCCATTATGTCCTTGAAATTCTTCATTAAAAAATCAATTCTCTTGTGGTATGGAGTGAATTCCATCAATGGATATACATCGGATCCATTTCAGTGAGACATGAGGCTTTCAGAAAGATCACATACCGAAGATACAACTCTTACCGAAGTGTTAACCCGGTCTGCGGTAGTCGGTGAGACATAATGAAGTCGCTGAGACTTCACCCTGAAGTCAAAATCTCCCGCCGATATGCTTTCTCCCTGTCGCCGGTCGGTGAGACATAAAGATTTCGCTGAGACCTTTCTCCAAAGGAAACTTTCATGCCGATGGGAAACTCCCAGTCACCGGGACGATGACCGATGTCCTACCAACATGTGTTTGCATGTGAACTCCACTCACCGTGACATCCCTGAGGTCTTGCCGATAGGCAACATAGATGCCTACTGAACAAAATGCACTAGTAGTCTGCAAGACATCTGCAAGGTCTTGCCAACTTTCTTCTTAGAGGAAAATTATGACCAACTGGATTGAGGAATGTCTTCCAATTGAGCTCCCCTGGCAAACATCACCATGTGTGTGATTTAATCCTACAAATTTGATCAAAGGATAGTTGATGAACAGTCACACAAATTTGATCCCCAGATGGGACACCTGTGATATTGCCATCCTACAATTCCCGATCATGGGATGGTGGCCAACCGTTGATCTTGAAGGCATTTTGATCGATGACAGTGCAAATTTTATCCTTCTAAAAAATAAAACATTCATTAAAGGGAAAGGGGACATTACTAGGCAAATGGAAAATTTCCTCGAGCCCCACCTTGTACAGTGCACGTGGCAGCTGCCAGTGATTTTGCAATCAACCAAAGCACCATCGCGGGATGGTGGGGAACAGCTCAGATCAAAGGACAGTTGATGAACAATCGCGCAAATTTGATCCACATATGGGACACGTGTCGTCCACCCGCAATATCTCCATTCTACAATTCTCGATCACGGGATGGTGGGCAACCATTGATCTTGAAGGAATTTTGATCGACGACAGCACAAATTTCATCCTTCTGAAAAATAAAACATTCATTAAAGGGCAAGAGGACATTACTAGGCGGATGGAAAACAACGACATAAGTTTTTTTAAAATCGTTCAGCACAGGGCCAACCAGGACTTAGGAAAATAAAACCTACGGAGGAAATAAAATATTAAGACCAAAGGGACCAGGCCTAGACGAAACGATGGGCATAAGATGTTTTTAAAACCCTTCAAAAAAGGTAACGGTGAAATAGATCCTGACCAAGGCATTACGTAAACACAAGGGTTTAAGAAATGAAATGAAATGAAATATTTTAATGACGTCCGCGAGGCCAAAGATGAAGACAAAGCTAAAACCCCAGCCCTAAGAAATTTTCCAACACCATGAAAAACCAGTGACATAAGGTAGGGCATGAGTGAAACATTAGGAACAAAATTTGAAGTTCCATTAGTACAAGCATTGGATAATTTTATATTAATAGTTTGTCCTATTACAAATATAAAAGGTGAGCACAATAAATAACATGTATTTTCCCATTAAATGTGAAGGATTTTCAAAAATTATAGTGTTCAACTATTGGTCCATTTTTGTTCAATATAAGTTGTATTTTAAATCATTGTGTTTTTTTATAACAACAAATAGATTTTTTGTGTTCAACTATTAGTCCATATGTGTTGTTTTTATAAAATAGAGCACTTTCGAGAACAAAACTTTGAAGTTCCATCACTACCCATAACCTAAGCCTAAACCATTAACCCTTAGCCTTAAACCCCAAACCCTTAAACCCTCTACCCCCTCTCTCTCTCCAGTCTCTCCCTCCTACCCCTCTCCCTCTCTCGGGTCTCTCTCTCAGAGTCTCTCCCTCCCTGCCCCTTCTCCCTCTCTTGGGTCTTTCTCTCACTCACTCACTCCCTCTCTTGGGTCTTTCTCTCTCCACTCCTCCTCTCTCTCTATCTCTCTCAACTATCTTCAATATCCACCCCTTCTCCCTCTCTTAGGTCTTTCTCTCACTCACTCACTCCCTGTATCTCTCTCCCCCCACCCTTAAACCATCTACCCTCTACCCTTAACCCTCCCTCCCTCTATCTCTCTCCCACTCCCTCCCTCTCTCTCTCTCAAGTATCTTCAATATCCTACCCCCTCTCCCTCTCTTAGGTCTCTCTCTCACTCACTCACTCCCTCTATCTCTATCCCCTCCACCCTTAGCCTTAAACCCTTAAACCATATACCCTCTACCATTAACCCTCCCTCCCTCTATCTCTCTCCCACTCCCTCCTCTCTCTCTCTCTCAAGTCTCTCCCTCCTAGCACCACTCCCTGCTTTGAGGGTTTCTCTCTCACTCATTCACTCTATCTCAAGTCTTTCCCTCCTACCCCTTCTCCCTCTCTTAGGTCTTTCTCTCACTCACTCACTCCCTCTATCTCTCTCCCCTCCATGCCCTTAAACTCTAAACCCTTAAACCCTCTACCCTCTACGTTTAACCCTCTACTCCATATCTCTCTCCCACTCCCTCCCTCTTTCCCTCTTTCCATCTTCAATCTTCATATTATGTTTCTTTTCCTTCTAATTTTGCATTTTAAATGAAAAAACTTGGTTTTACACCTTATTTAGGTCATTTAATCCTTGATTTTTGTCTCCAATAGATTTATTTAAAACTATAGACACCATCCAATTGAATTATGAGATTCCTCTCTTCTTCTATTAGGATGTAAGAAAAATCATTTGAGAGGTCTTTTTGGATCTTAGCCATTCTACTTTCAAGGAGATCCTTTCTTTGAAAAGGTTTATAAAGACTTGGATATTCCACTCGTTTAGTCTAAGTTTTATGAATTTTAACTTTTGATTGAATATGCACATCTTAGTGCAATGATCAAATGTTTGGGTGAGCCAAGATTCAGTGACAACCATTCCTCTCTCTCTCCCCTTCCCCTCTCTCATAACTCATAAAGAAGTGACATATTTCATGAAGAAGTGAAATAAGTATTTTTTTTGTTTCAAATAAAATATCACAACTCTCCACTATAATTATATCATTTAAAAAATAAAATGGTCATTTCATAAAATAAGACACTCATTGAAACAAGTGTTGTTATCATAGTGAAAAAATATTGTTCTTATTTGTACAACATTTGGGGTAGCAATGTATAAACCCTTAAACCATCTACCCTATAACCTTAACCCTCCCTCCTTCTATCTGTCTCCCACTCCCTCCCTCCCTCTCTCTCTCTCAAGTATCTTCA
>VDFB02338620.1:0-48201 GCA_007258455.2 Sequoia sempervirens | reverse complement strand
ATGATGTGGCCCTATCAGGTAAAGAGGACCACTCTAAAGTTCTTTTAAACATATTTAATTACAATTGGTGTATTAATTAATGTAACCTTTCGTGTTTCAACTTTAGAGCATGTAGACCATGATCAACGTGTTGAGCAATGTATCAAAGTTAGCGATCAGAACATGATGTGGGCCCCTCATCGTAAAGAGGGACCAAATTCCCTCATGCCTTCAAAACATATTTAATTTCAATTGGTGTATTAATTAGTAACCTTCGTGTTTCAACCTGCATTAGGATTTAGAGGGTGTTCAACATGTTGAGCATGAGTATATAACAAAAGTTTAGGAACATGATGTGGACCCATCGGGTAAAGAGAACCACTCTAATGTTATTTTAATTAATGAAATAATTGTAACAATAATAATAAAACATATCAGTTTAACATTTATTTCTTATTGCAGCAGATCCCCCCTTGAAGCGGCGTCCAAGTCATGAGCAGACGACTACGCGTACATTAAGATCACAAGCAGAGGGTAGAACAACTAAAGGGGGGATAGATATTGATTTAGAAAATGATACTCCACTTCAACTTTATGTAGCTTTCAAAAAGAAACAAAAAGAAGTGATTGTAATCATATCATAACAACCATATTTTTGATAATATGTAAAAACTGAAAGAATGAATATTATATGTTAATGAATGAATGTGAATATGTTAATTAATGAATGTTATAGTTAATGAATGAATGTTATATGTTATTAATGGATGAACCAATGATTAATGTTATATGATTGGGTATGGGGAATTGAGAGTGATGTGAGGGGGGGGGCAAATGAGCTTCCACCGTCACGTGGTTGGCCCTGTTAAGTAGAGAATATTAAACTATTCTCGAAACAAAGAGAAGCTCAATAAGGTAATGCACTTTTCAATATAAGAAATGCATCGTTTGAAGCATCAAACCAATATGCAATCTATATGTATGATCAGTCGTCAGTCTCCACAATGGCACATTTCCACGAATATTTTTTGGTTTTTTTTAAATTGATGCTTCGTCACAATTTTGATGAAACCCACTGACGAATCAACAGAAAGGCTTGACGAAGTTGCTATAGCTACGATGAAGATTTCATCGTAATTCCTTTCCCATTTCGTTGCATTTTCGACGAGCTTTCAGCGTTGCTACGATGCTACTCTTTTCCCATTTCATCGCACTTGTGATGAACTTTTGGTGTTCTTTCGATGCTACTCCTTGCTAATTTCGTCGCAACGTCGACGAACTTTTGGTGTTGTTTCGACACTACTACTTGAATATTTCGTCGCACATTCGACGTAATTTTGGTGTTGTTTCGACACTACTCCTTGCACATTCTGTCGAAATGGCGACAAACGTCTGCTGTTGTTTCGACGCTACTGCTTGCCCATTTCGTTGAACTGGCGACGAACGTCTGCTATAATTCGTCGTTGGATACACAAAGTTTTCGTCGATATTCCGATGAATGTATGAGGTATTTTACGATGTAGTCGATCGACGATTCTTCGCCATTATTTCGACGCTTAATTCATCGTCGGATGTTCGACGAAAAAATAGTGACGAAAATATTTTTGCCATTTCGTCGCTCTTCCGACAAAGATTTGTCGAGTGACCGACAAACGGCCATCGGAAAATGGTGTCAAATTCAGTAGTGTATGAATATGGTCCTCTTTTGTGAAATCTTGTATGGATTGGAAGATACTCATTAAGTCATTGTAGTATTTTGGAGATATGGGTTCTTGATCTTGACTCATTTCGGAGTTATCTTTGTTTTTCTTTGGATTATGTTCTTGACATAGATATAGTTCAAAAAATTGATTATTTGCAAAGGAATCTTGGATGTTTTCAAAATGCAGATATATGAGTGATAACTCCTAGCTTAGATTTTCTTCATTAGGTATGAATATTGGATTAAGAATCTCTTGATCATCAAATGGATTTGAATCATGTTGGATAAAGGATCTCTTCAATATGTGCCACCATTAGGTCAAATGATGTTAATATGTCTTGAAATGGATCATTTCTAGACACGGGTGAATGATTTTGATCATGCTTTGGAAAATATTCTTGATATATGTCAAATTTCTCATTATATTAGGTAGAGGCACTATCAATGTGATTATTTGTGGATAAGTTTCGAAGGTTATCCTTAATCATGATTGCACCTTGATCAATAAGGCCCTGTATGAGGTTCTTGAGTCTTATACAATTCGATGTTTCATTGGTATTGGAAATAGACATTATTATCATACCATGAGGGTTTGAAATAAGGTTCAAAATTATCTTGTGACTTTGGAATATTGATGAAATTGGATTAGACTAGCTTGTTTAACATGGACTTGATTGGCCCCCCTAAAGGTGATGTAGGAGCATCTAGTGGTGTAAGGGAAATCTTGCATCACCCAAAAATATGCGTTTCCTTTCGTTAGCCTTTTGTAGATGTCTTTTCATTTTTGGATACCCTTTTCATCATAATGTAAATCCCCACTTTTAGTTTTGATTTTCTGGTTTTTTTGGTCAACTGTTATTTTTAGCAAGTATTAGAATTTGAAGGTGTTTGGGGAAAAAAATTATATGGGAGGATTTGTGATCCTCTACATGTAAGAAGTAAATTCTCTGAATAAAAAAATTATTCTTTGGTTTTGTGCATAAATTTATGTGTCTTGGGTTGCACCCTCGTCAGGTGGTATTAGACCGGGTTTTCTTGAGCATGTGGACAAATCACCGATCGTGAGGAAGTTCGCACCAAGACCGTGGTTGTGGGTTCGAGATATTCAAGATGCCTCCAAGAGTGATGCCTGGTAGGCGTGGTGGTGTCAGAGGTGGTAGAAATGCTAGTGGAAGAGATCCATTGGTGGCAGAGGGTTTTAGAACCCTCCAAAGACAAATTGATGCATTGCAGGAACAAATGAGAAGAGGGTTAAACCTGAGAAGGAGAGAAGAAAGTGAAGATGAAGAAGAGGAAGAAGTGATTGATCAAGATCAAATGTGGTTTATTAGGGCCATTTCAAAGATTGGAAAGAGACCCAGAATAGAAGTCCCTAGTTATTTTGGAAGTCTAGACCTAGAAGAGTTGATTGACTGGATCAACGAGCTAGAGGACTATTTCGTGTATGAAGAAGTACAGGACCCAGATCAGGTTAAGTTTGCAAAAAATAAATTGAAGGGCCATGCAAATATTTGGTGGAAAGAGGTCTAGTTGGAGAGAAATCGAAGAGGAAAAGGAAAGATCAGCAGTTGGGATTGTATGGTGGAGAAACTGAAGAAGTAGTTCATACCAGTGGACTATGAGTTAGATTTGTTGAAGAAATTGCAAGGGTTGAAGCAAGGGAGTAGATCTGTGAAAGAATACATAGAATATTTTCACAAGATGATCATCAAAATAGGCCATGCAGAGGCCAATAAGGAGAAGGTAGCTCATTATCTTAATGGGTTATGACTGAGTATTCAAGAGGAGTTAAGCCTGGTCAGAATGACAACCATTGAGGATGCGTACCAGTTCTCTTTGAAAGTCGAAGAGAATTTGAACAAAAGATTTGATAACAAGTAAAAAGGACGAGGAGGCCAAAGTGGAAAGGGTGGTGGAAGATCTTCTAGAAGCCAAATTTAGGATGAGAAGAAAAATGGAGATGTGGGTACCAGCTGAGGATAGAGGAGTGATAATTTCTACTACCCTCATGATCAAAATAGTGGTGATAAAAGAGGTAGAGGACAAGGTAGATCTGGAAAAGGATCCAAAAGAGGTGGTTTCAGAGGTACTTTTTTTTAGTGTGGTGAAGAAGGGCATCAAGCCTATGAATTCCCTCAACACCAAGGAAGGACAAACAGAAGGCCAGAAGGTCATGGAAGGGCTGCACATGCAGATGAGGAAGCTCAATCTGAGCATTTAGATGATGTTGAAAGGGGAGAAGCCCTAGTGGTGAGAAGAACCCTGGTGACTAAAGAGAAGGAGCCAAAACAGAGGAAGAATCTATTTCACACAAGGTGCAAATGTGAAGGAAAATGTTGTGATGTCATTATTGATAGTGGGAGCACTGATAATTTGGTGTCAGAAGCAATGGTTACAAAACTAAATTTGAAGAGGGAAAGGCATCCACATCCGTATCAGATTGCCTGGCTACAGAAAGATCACAAAGTTATGGTCAATGAGTAATGTCTGGTGAAGTTCAAAATTGGGAGCTATCATGATGAGGTACTCTGTGATATCATCCCCATGGATGCATGTCACATGTTGTTGGGGAGGTCGTGGCAGTTCGACAGATGAGCTATACATGATTTCCACGAAAACACTTATTCCTTGATGAAGGATGGAGTCCGCCATAAGTTGAAACCCCTAAAGGAGGCCGAAGAAAAGGTTTGTAGTAGTGCTAGGGTTTGTTATGTTGATGGAAGGAAATTTTTAGAAGGCATGAAGCATGAGTGTATGTGTTATGCATTGATTCCTAGAAGGGATAAAGAGGATAGTGAGAATGTTCCAGTAGAATTTTTTGGGTTATTGGGTGAGTTTCAAGAGTTTGTTTTTGATAATGTACCTAAGGGTTTACCACCAGTGAGGAAGATTAGTCATCAGATTGACTTGATCCCTAGAGCTAGTTTTCCAAATAAGGCAACTCACAGAATGACTCTTGCAGAAAATGAGGAATTGAACAGACAAGTTAGGAAGTTGTTGAGAAAGGGTTTGATTTGAGAGAGTTTGAGTCCATGTGCAGTACCTCCAGTACTAGCACCGAAGAAGGATGGGGAGTGGAGAATGTGCACAGACTCCCAAGCCATAAACAAGATAACAATCAAATACAGATTTCCCCTGCCAAGGATGGATGACTTGATGGACTATTTGAGTGGAGTGCAGTACTTCACAAAGATCGACCTAAAGAGCGGATATCACCAAATCCGGATTCAGGGGGGAAATGAATGGAAGACCGCCTTCAAGATCAAAGAGGGCCTGTATGAGTGGTTAGTCATGCCCTTTGGGCTAACCAATGCACTGAGCACATTCATGCGGCTCATGAACGAGGTATTGAAAGAGTTTCTAGGGAATTTTGTTCTTGTGTACTTAGATGATATTTTGATATTTAGTAAGTCCTTGGGTGAGCATTTGATGCATATTCATAGTCTTTGAAAAGTTGAGAGAAGAGAAATTTTTGATTAATTTGAAGAAGTGTAGTTTTCTAAAGAAGTAGTTAGTGTACTTGGGGTTTGTTGTCTTGGCAGAAGGTCTCAAGATGGACCTAGAGAAGGTGAAGGCTATTTTGGAATGTCCTACCCCAAGAACTTCTACTAAGGTGAGATCTTTCCATGGTTTGGCCAGTTTTTACAGAAATTTCATTAGAAACTTCAGTAGTATTTGTGCACCCCTGACTGAAACAATGAGAGGGGATAGAAAAGAGTTCAAGTGGAGCACTAGAGTAGTGAGGATTTTTGATCTATTGAAGCAGAAAGTGATAGAGAAACCACTTTTATCCCTTCTAGATTTCAATAAGGTGTTTCAGGTGGATTGTGATGCTAGTGGTTATGCCATTGGAGTAGTGTTGAGCCAAGAAGGTAAGCCCATTTCCTACTTTAGTGAAAATTTAAATGATGCAAAGAGAAAGTATTCTATATATGATGAAGAATTTTATGCAATAGTTCAAGCATTAAAGAAATGGAGACATTATCTATTGTCAAAGGAGTTTGTTTTGTTTACTAATCATCAAGCATTACAGTACCTGAATAGTCAGGGAAAATTAAATCAGAGGCATATGAAATGGGTAGAATTTTTACAGAGCTATACCTTTGTTTTAAAACATAGGAGTGGGAGGTCGAATAGGGTTGTAGATGCCTTAAGTAGGAGGAAAACATTGTTGAATGAGATGCAGATTGAAGTGGTTGGGTTCAATGAACTCAAGACATTGTACCCTGAGGATTTTGATTTTGCAGAGGCTTGGAAATTTTGCAAGGATCCTATTATATTTGACAGGACAAGGTGGTTGGATTTCATAATCCAAGATGGCATGTTGTTTAAAGGAAGTCGATTATGTATCCCGAGGAGTTCGATGAGGGAGAACCTGATAAAGGAGAAGCACAGTGGAGGAATGGCAGGACATTTTGGTCAGGATAAGACTATTGCCATTATTAGTGAGCATTATTATTGGCCTCAATTGTCATAGTATTTGAAGAAGTTTGTGCAGAGTTGTAGGGTGTGTCAGATGGCTAAGGGAGTGAACAAGCATATAGGGTTGTATTAGCCCTTACCTGTACCAGAGAGGCCTTGGGAAGATATAAGTATGGACTTTGTTCTTGGTTTTCTAAGGATGCAGAGAGGGAACAATTCAGTGTTTGTGGTAGTTGAAAGATTTTCAAAGATGGCACATTTCATCCCATGCTGGAAGACCCATGATGCAGTCCACATCGCTGACTTGTTCTTAGAGAGGTGGTGTGGCTACATGGTTTGCCAAAGAGTATAGTCTCAGATCGTAATACCGAGTTTGTGGGATACTTTTGGAGGACCTTGTGGAAAAAGTTGAAGACAGAGTTGAAGTTCAATTTTTCACACCATGCACAGACTGATGGGCAGACTGAGGTTGTGAACAGAAGTTTGGGTAACCTACTGAGATGTTTGGTAGGAGATAAACCCAAGGGATGGGACCTTATCTTACCCCAGGAAAAAAATTCTTACAACAATTTCGTCAATAGGAGTACGAGAAGATCACCATTCCAAATTGTGTATGGAGGTAGACTCAAAACTGCTCCAGAATTGAGGAAGATGGACCAAGAGAAGAAGACTAGTGCCGAAGCCAAAGAATTTATAAAGCACATCAAGAATGTACATGAAGAGGTAAGAGAAAATATTAATAAGATGAATATGCAGTATAAGGCTAAGGAATATCAGAAGAGGAGGAATAAGGAGTTTCAAGTAGGTGATGAAGTGATGGTTCACTTAAGGAAAGAAAGGTTTCTAGTGGGAACCTATAACAAATTGAAGATGAAGAAGTTCGGTCACTGTAAAATTTTGAAGAGGCATGATTCAGGGAATGCATATGAGGTAGAGTTGCTAGATGGAGTCAACATTTCCCCTGTGTTCAACATTTCACATTTGATAGAGTATTATGAAGGTGGTGCAAAGGAAGTACCAACAATGGAACAGTGTGGCATTCCAGCATCTACTTCAGAGAAGGAGGAGATTGAAGTAATCTTGGATAGCCATGTGGAAAAGAGTGCTAGAAACAGGCAATATGAAGAATATCTGGTGAAGTGGAGAGGAAGGCCTGTGGAAGACTCATCCTAGTTGTCTAAGGCAGAGGTTGACCGTTTGGGTTTTCCTCAACCATCTAAGACGTGATGAGGTCACTTCTCAAATTACTCTGGGTGTCTGATGCAGGAGCATCTAGTGGTGTAAGAGAAATCTTGCATCACCCAAAAACATGCATTCTATTTATGTTTCTTTTGGTTAGCCTTTTGTAGATGTCTTTGCATTTCTAGACACCCTTTTCATCATAATGTAAATCCCCACTTTTAGTTTTTCTTTTCTGCTTTTTTCTGGTCAACTACTATTTTTAGTAGGTATTGGAATTTGAAGGTGTTTGGGGACAAAAAATATATGGGAGGATTTGTGAT
This sequence comes from Sequoia sempervirens, assembly GCA_007258455.2. Lineage (NCBI taxonomy): Eukaryota > Viridiplantae > Streptophyta > Pinopsida > Cupressales > Cupressaceae > Sequoia > Sequoia sempervirens. The sequence continues at coordinate 40,596 of VDFB02338620.1, read as the reverse complement.
CCTCTGCATGTAAGAAGTAAATTCTCTGAATAAAAAAATTATTCTCTGGTTTTGTGTGTAAATTTCTATGTCTCGGGTTGCTCTGATACCACCTGACAAGGGTGCAACCCGAGACACAAAACTAGAGAATAATTTTTTTATTTAGAGAATTTACTTCTTACATGCAAAGGATCACAAATCCTCCCATATAATTTTTTTTCCCAAACACCTTCAAATTCCAATGCCTGCTAAAAATACAGTTGACCAGAAAAAGAAAAAAAACTAAACTAAAAGTGGGGATTTACATTATGATGAAAAGGGTATCTAGAAATGCAAAGACATTTACAAAAGGCTAACCAAAGGAAACATAAATGGAATGCATATTTTTGGGTGATGCAAGATTTCCCTTACACCACTAGATGCTCCTGCATCAAAAGGAGTGTACTCGCATTTGGTGGTGTCGTTGGATTGTGATGTTTATGTCAAGGGATTTATATTTTCACCTCACACTTTAAATAGATTGCTCATTCTTTAAAAAATGAAAACACGTTAAATTTTAAATGTTCACCTTTTAATTGTTCTCGGGCCCACATAACTTTCATGGCACATTCTCGTTGTGTCGCAAGAAATAACAAATGCACACATTAGACCCATGAGATGGTGAGGGAGGGTTGGGATTTAGTTGCATTCCAGCTTGCTTGATAGCCGTCGATCCTTCTCCACTTTATTTTGTGCCCTAATTCTTCAACTGCTCAATGACATTTCTTTGTTCTGCAAATCTTCCATTCTCTCCTTTATTGCAAAAATACTCTGAACAAAATTCCTTTATCCTTTATGCTTTCATGGATTTGCATGCCCTCATGATGGTTCAAGCCCTCCCATGGCACATGGTAACTACCTTCAGCATTTTTTGTTTGCACCAAGCTTCATACCTTTGTCCAACTTCATTGGCACCCCATTAAGACCACCTTCTCAATGTGCAAAAAATATGCTAATTGCACTTGCTTTAAAGTTGTTGGAGTCTTTCAACAAACCCACTCTATGCATATGTTGGCACCTCCTCTCACTGCAAATTTTGAGCTCTTCAGCCCTTTTACTATGCCACACTCCTCACACAACTCGCGAGCCCTCCAGTAAGGTTAAATAGTGTTGTAACTTTATTCCATGGTAATCAAAGTGAAACAAAACCTTCATTTGTTGGTCCATCATGCCCTTCTCAAAACAAAGAAGAAGAGCCATGATCTACGGGTTCCCTCTCATGTGCGGTGGTTCCTTGTAGCCACAAACATTTCCCCTTTCATTTATATGGTGGCATCCTCTCTATTCTTTCATGTATGGAGTTCGACCTTTTGTCGGCCTTTGCAAATTGCATTTGTTGTGAAAGTTATTGAAGACCTTTCAATAAATCTATTTTGTGCATGAGCTGCGATGGTGGCACTCCTTGAGACCACATTTATTAGAAGACCTTTTTCAAGCAAGCTACGTGCCTTGCCTATGCTTCCAATTTTTTCTTTGGTGGATGCATATACCTTGCTTCAGCATTCCCATTCTCATGTTTCCTTCTTCGTTGGAACTTCTTATTAAGCTATCTACTGTCTGCTAGTGTATTTAGCTAAATACATTTGCTTGAGATTTCTTTGTTTTAGAAGCTCCACTCTTTCCATTGGCACCATTTTTCTTGTTATCGTTACTCTGGTTAATCTGCAAAACCTCACCCACATTATTTTGTGGAGTTTTTAACTCAAAGTGCTTTGCATCCTTTGGCATTGGATTACAATTATCCACCATTTCAGAAACTTCCCCTTTGCTGAGGTAATTCATTTGTTGCTATGGTTGTGAGTGTGTATGTACCCACATTGTTAGGAAACTAGAACACTGTAGGAATTCACAAAATGATTTGTAGGCATTCCCAAAATGATTTATTCTTTTAGTACATGTAGCTATTCAAACTACTTAGCAAGATTAAATAATTTTGTGATATTATCCCATGGTAACCCAAATGCAACACCATCTTCAACTCAAGACTTGACCACTATCTAATTATGTTTGTAATCACTACACCTATGAGACAAAGTTTTCCCCTGTTTGGTATCACTCTCTACTTGATGGCATGACCTTCAAACTTCATATTTAAAAATATTATCTCACTTTGCATTTTAAATCTTCAAGGCAAACAATTTCACAATGGTGAAAAGCATGTCGGGTCTCCATATGGGCTAGACTAAAAAACATTTCATTTTCAAACAAGTTTTCTTCCTTGAATTGATTTGACACAGGCTTTGAATGCTTCTAGAGTTAAATAACAAACTGGGTTATCATTAAAATCTGCTTTCTGGCATGTTTGAGCAATGAGCAAAACTGGCCAAGTGGGCTTTGGCATAGCCCTAGGAAATCAATCAAATGGCCTCATGGAGGTATGAAAAATTATTGGCATGTAGACATCTAACCCAAGAATGGAGTACAACAGATGGCTCAGAGAAACAGATCACAAGGTGAAATATATAAATTGTCAAAGTTGCTCAGTTAGACTTTCTAAAACTACACTTGTTCAAAACCAATTAAAACTCACCAAATCACCTCATTGAAAAAAAATCAAATCAACTCCTGGTGAGCTACCACTGGAAAAATTAGATCATTTTGGTACACTAAGCATGTGTGCAAGATGGATTTGCTTCAATCATCAAGCTTCATGAGATATTAGGTGTCAAAGTTGACCACCTTGAAAGGTTTCAAAAAATGCACATGCAAAACTGAACAAATTGTTTGCGTTTGACCTCAAAAAGATAGAAAATCATATCGCGAGACTCTAAAACTGGACAGGGGAGTACATGAATGTATGGAGAATTAAGAGCAACAATCTTTTTTACTTGATGATCATCCAGTTGCAAAATACAATCTTGAATAGGAGGTTACTTTGCAGAACTAAAAGTTTGCAAACAACATAAAAGTGCCAAAACCCTCTAGCTTCACTTTTCAAAACCCTGTCAAAAATTATCATGGGAAGTTGAGAAATTGACATGCCTACTCACATATGTCCACTGAGTGGGTCCACAAATGGGTTTTGCACAAAAATCAATTGGCACCAAATTATGATCCTCCAAAGGAGGTCACTTAGGTAGATTTTTCAAGTGCACTTATGGGAGTGCAGAGGCAAAGTTTTTGAAATGGGCACTTCAAATTTGCAAAATTTGAAAGTCTCAACAAGATCAAGGAGAAAACTTAGTGAATTTTTCTCGTAGGAGTTAATTTGAAATTGGTAATCATGTATGTTTCGTATAGTTTGAGCAGAAATCAAATACTAAGGGGTTATTTGAAGATAGTATATTTGGGTGTAGGGTTTGGGTTCTCATCGTATAATTTTGGGAAGCACCATTTTGTAAGGGGTTAATTTTTTTTTTCTACTAAGGAAGTTGGCTTGTCCAGATGTGACAAGAATTTTTTGCCATATAGCTGATAAACTCTATGTAATTACATTAAATATGATATCAATATAATTACAGGCTCTTGCCTTTTGGTTAAAAAAAAAACACTCTCTCCTTCACATGCCTCACAAATTCATTATATTTTTGCAACTAGATATGGCATGGTTGTAGCCCTAGATAAATCCTTGCACCTATGTATCTTATAGTAACCACCAACAAGACTAACCTCTTTGAAAATTGATCAAAATCATGTTATAATAGAAGCAAGGCATAATCTCAATCACTACACTATTCAAATATGTAAATTGCTTATTCCAAGATCAATCACACCCAAAATAGGTTATACAGATGGAAGGAGGATTATCACACTTGTTTCTAGTAGCTAGGATAAAAAATTCATTGCAACAAGTAGGTGGAGTGGGCAAAGGATATGGGAATAGTTGATTACAGCATGTAGGTGGAGTGGGTAGAGGATATGGACATAGTTGGAAAGATGTGATTTGAACTTAACTATTTTTCTTTCCTCCCTTTATCCATGATTTCACCTTCATGAGGAACCATCAACACTTTTTTTTGGTTTCAAGAACCAATGAAAGTGTCAATCTTTCTTCTCTTCTTTTCTTCTTTCCCCTCTCCCTATATCGATGCATTCTCATACTCCTTTGTCAGGTGTTCCATGGGAATCATGAACCAATAGTTTCTAGTTCCTATGGAACCTTTTACTACCTTATCCATTACTTTTCCAAGGGGGAAACAATCCATTAGATATTCCATAGGAACTAGGAACCATTAGTTCCTAGTACCTATGAAAGATTCAACCAATCTTAGCCAATTTTCCTCTGATTTTGGGGAACAAACCAAATACATTGGAAGGACCCACACAACCATGAGCATACTAAAAATTATCACCCTTATGGAAAATTCTCAAATGGGTTATTAACAAGGGATCACACTTCTTAGGGACACAAAAGAAAGGGACTCAAGAAATAAGGAAAATAAGAAATTAAGTCCCAACACGTTACATTAAAGGGTTGCCAACCTAGTATTGATAAGAAATAAAACTGGAGAAATTAGGTTGTGTTAACTTCAAGAATTTAAACAGGGCCTCTAATAAGGAAAATTATCCCTTACCCTCATTGTATGGGGTACTAAAAATATTAATGGATCTCAAATGATGTCCTTCCTAGATGGTTATTTTGAATATAATTAGGTCATGCTTAAAGCAGTGATTTTTTTTAGTGGCTAATATTCACCAATTGGCTAATGTTGAAATTGGGGATTCAAAATTGTCCTAATAGTACAAGTTGTAAGGTGACATGAATCACCACATGTTTATAAAATTTTATTCTAGTTCTGGTTAAATCACCAAAATGCTTATTTTATTAAACTTTTAAAATAAAAAAATTGCTACAATAGTTGATACCTAATTAGATCATATTCACCCAAATTTTATGTTACAATATAAACGAATTGATTCATCAATAATATTATATAATTATTACTTACTTTAGGGCCATATCACGAATTTTTAATCACCGCCATTGCTTTTATTTATAATCTAATGGTTGGGGTTTATTCCATGGGTTGAAATGCACCCATAGCTACAGAGCTACAATTCCCATCAAGTCCAAAATTGTATTTGGGTTATTGATGATTTATAATCTATTAGATATATTTAAATTCTATGGGCCAAAATGTACCCACAAATCTCCAATGCCCATGGGGCTTAAAATTGCATTTGTTCCCTTCAATATTGGAGCTTTGTGGGTACATTTTTGGCCTAGAAAATAGAACCCAAACCATTAGATTATAAATAAAATTAATCGTGGTGACAAATTGATTTAAAATATTATAGAATTAAGGAATTATAGAAATGAGAACTACACCTTAAACTAGTCAATCCACCCTCAAGCCTTTATATTTCCATAGGAATTTAAAAAAATTAAAATGGAAGGAGTCACCATGGTAATTAATTTAGTTTCCAGTTTTTAACAAGATTCACCAATATTTTCTACAAATTTCTAGTTATTTTTAAAAAATCCCAAATAAAATGAATATTTAAAAAAATGAAATATTTGCGAATATAAATTAATATTTTTTCCAAAAAAAGATTCGCCAAGATTTTATCTCCTTTCAAGGGGGTTTCTTAAAGTTAACATTGGCTTAAAGAAGAAGAAAAATCGAATACCACTTTTTATACAATAGGGGTATGTTTTCCTACAAGACAATGCCCTTTGCTCATTAATTCAAGAGCTACTTTTCAGAGGGTCATGGACATTGATTTTAAGGGATTAATTTTTAAGTGTATCATCATTTATATGGATGTCCTGACTATATTTTCTAAGAACATAGCTAATATTTTTATATATTTAAGATCCCTTAGAGATACAAATAATCAAGTACTTCATTGAATCCTAAGAAATGTATCTTTGGGGTCACTAAAGATAAGTTATTGGGTCACATTATTTCATAAAAAATGTACGTATATTAACCTCAAAATAATTAAGGTTATCATGAATTTTCCTTTTCCTAATAGCAAGGAGTTGAATTCATTTTGGGGAAGATTAACTTCATAAAAAAATTCATTAGTGGTTTTGTAGAACTTGTTCATCCATAAAATGACATGTTGAAGAAGGATTCTAATATTGAATGGACTCCTCTAGATAAGAGTGCCTTTGAGAAGATTAAGGAGGATTGTGCTAGTGCACCAATGTTGTCTAACCTTGATTATACCAAGCCACTCAATATTTACACCTTTTCTCTTGAACACTCATATGATGTTTTAAATTAGAAAGGAGAAGATGGAAATGAAATAAATATTGCCTTTATGAGCTATCCTTTTAAAAATACATTAGTTATCAAAATTTGAATACACAATTATTCTCTTTGGTATGAGAAATGAAAAAAAATAGGCATTATAGTTTGAGAAGTAAGCTAAACCCTATAGTTCCTTACCTTGTTTTTATGCCTATTTTAATGCAAAATGAGTTGGGAGAAAGAAGAGGGAAATGGCTGGTTATTCTATAGGAATTTTATCTAGAGATATAGACTATGAAGTTGGTGAGTGGCCAAGGCCTTTCTAATACTTTAGCAAGAGTACATGGATAGTTGGTTTTCCAACAATATTCAATTGATGCAAACACTTGTAATGATTATTTAAAAAGAAAATAAATATATACAATATAGAGAAGATCATTGAAGATGAAAAGAAATATAAACATGATAAAGTATAGAGTGCTCTATAGGAATAACTACAAATTAATCTACATGAGGTCATTGGATAAGAAGGAAGCACCTTCAGCTTGTTAGACTTGCATGATAAATTAGGAACAAGAAATGGATCTTGTGAATCTATAAAAAATTAGATATTAAGGGTTGGTAACTATTGGAATACCTTGTTTAAATATTCCCATCAACATATAAAACATGTCATGTTTGTAAAACCTATGCACACAAAGAAATGAATCCAGCTATGCCCCTACAACTAGTCTATGAGGTTCATCCATTTTCCTATTGGGGTTTATATTTTGTAGGAATGACTAACCCTCATTATTTTGCAAGACATATATTTATTTTTATAGCAAAAAATTATTGTATTATGTGGACTAAGACCATTTATTGCAAGCAATATACGAGTTAGGTGGTGATCAAGTTTCTAGAGGAACATGTGATAACCTATTTTAGAATGACTTTTTCTCTAGTATGTGGTAACAACCTCTATTGCTCCTTAGCTTAGTTATTATAATGGGAATTTGAACATAAGGTAATTATGAAGTTTTATTTTAACTATTATGCTCAAGGTAATAATGTAGCTTAGTCTACTAAAAAGAACTTGATTGATGTCATTAAAAACCTTTTAGAAATAAATCCTAAAGATTGGCATTCTTATATGAATTTTGCTTTGTGGGTTGATAGAATTAGAGTCAAGAATTCTCTAGGGACCTCACCTTATTATCTTGTTTATGGTATGGATCTAGTGTTCCATATGAACCTAATAATCCCACCTTTGCAATTCATGACATATTACCTTGAAATTGATGAGAAAGTCCAAGTTAGATTGATGAATTTACTAAACTTGGAGGAGAAAATAAAATTAGCCCTTGAACACATAATAACACATTAGGCTATAGTTAAAAATGTTGGAAATAGGATGCCATTTAATTGCAAATTCTAAACATTAATTATTTCATGCATCTCCTAGATTCTTGGAATGTGTTCAACAACACTAAGATTAGGATAAGATTAATATTTGATGAAATAATCATGATTATTGACATTTGTAATTAATTCTAAATGTAAGGAGCATGTGAGGGCATCCATATTGAGTTCCTAAATAATAGGAGCACATAGGGCACCCACATGGTAAGGTCACACTCACCTTGTGTTCAGTTAACTATACAAAGTAACAGTTAAAATTTTTGAATGCATGTAAGGAACCTAGGAGTTAGGGTTTGATGTTTGCATCCATGAAGTTTAATTCAGTTCAGTTCAAAATTAGTTCAATTCAATTCAGTTTAGTTTAGTTTAGTTTAGTTTAGTTTAGTTCAGAATCAATTCAGTTCAATTCAGTTCAGTTCAGTTCAGTTTAGTTTAGTTTAGTTTAGTTTAGTTATGGTTCAGTTGTCTTCAGTTAGTTTCAGTTGTATGTTAGTTAACTTCAGTTAACTTGGAATGCATGGCTAATAACATTGAGTTGTATGACAGATAACAGGGACTACCTCCAGTTAATAGGGGATGACCATTCTTGCATGAATGGTGTTTAGTAAATGTTTCAATTAACTAGAAATCACTTGGAGCCAACTTGGATGCCCAAGATGATTTCTTGGATTTACCTCTCTTGCATGATAAGATATTTTTGAAGGCTCAGTTAAGTAGGATTACTTAAGGGCTCCAACTTTGAGGAAGAGCTTTGGAATTATCACCAAAGTGAAGGATAATTTGTAGCTTCAGTTTGGGATGCCCAAATGCATGAAGCACATGTTGTAAGATTTAGTCTTCACAAAATAACTCAACTTGAATCAATATGGTATACCTTTTCAAGGGCTTGAGCTTGTGCATTGTAATTATCACCATTTGGAGATTACAAGGTTGCATATTGTCTCTATATCTCATTCAAGTTGAAGAGAGTTTTTATAATTGTTATTTGCAGGTGTGAAGAAGATTGGTAAAGACAGAAGAAGCATTCTCAAGCAAGAATTGGAGCTATTGTATTTCAAAGATTGAATAATAGAATAATTCTTGGTGGAGTTTTTTCCCGAAAGGGTTTCTCCACATTATATCTTGTGTAATCTTTCTAATATCATGTCTAATTCTTCTATCAACTTCTCTCTACATTCTACAATAGTAAAATGGATTAATCAAGATAATCACAAACAAAGAATATGTGTAACAAAGAAAAAGCTTACTTAGATCAGCAATATTAAAGTTTTACAGAGTATTAAGCTAAGAAAACACCTCATTTTTCACCATTTGGTATCAAAGCTGAGGTTGGGTAGAGTATTGGGACGCCTTTCTCTTAAAGTTTGAAGGATTTATTGGCTTAGTGGGAGCTCTTATTATTTTAGTAATTTTCTGATTTTGGAATTAAGTTTTTTGTTTAAATGAATTCAAGGTTAGATATTGAAAGGTTCAATGGTTCTAACTATGAAATGTGGAAATTAAAAATGGAAGATCTTCTTGAAGAAAGAGATCAATGGTTAGTAGTTAATAATAAGACAAAGACACCTACAACTATGTCAGATGAAGATTGGGAAAAGTTAGATAAAAAGGCAAGAGGAACAATTAGATTGTGTCTTGTTGATGTTGTTCCTTTAAATGTTTTAGTGGAAACTAGTGCATATAAATTGTGGAAAAGAATAGGAGACATTTATCAAAAAAAGAGTCTAACAAATAAGTTGTATTTGAAAAGGCAATTATATTCATTGAAAATGAAAGATGGTGATTCAGTAGCACAACATTTAAATGCTTTCAATTTAATTCTCAGTTAGTTAGCATCCATAGATGTAAAGCTTGAGGATGAGGATAAGTGCATTTTATTGCTTTGCTCTTTACCAGAGTCTTGGGAAAATCTAATAGTTGCAATTAGTGGTAATGGTGCAGATCCAAAGATGGACAACATCATTCCTACTCTCCTATCGGAGGAGATGAGGAGGAAATCTAAAACTAGCTCCCAAGATGCCTTGTTTGTAAGAGGTAGGCCTAAAGAGAAGGAATCTAAAATAGAAAAGAAAGGAAAGGGTAAGTCTAAAGGATGATAAAAAACCCCTAGTAAGATTAAGGTAAAGTGCTTGAATTGCAAAAAACCTAAACATATTAAAAAGGATTGTAAGAGCAAGAAGAAGAGTACTGATGCTTCTACAATAAATCTGATGACAATAATGATGCATTAGTCATTTCTTCTAATACTATTGTTGATAACTTTTGGCTTCTTGATTCAGGTTGCTCCTATCATATGACTCCTAGAAAGGAGTGGATCTCTAAGTATACTGCATATGATGGAGGAGATGTCTTCTTTGGAGATAACAACACAACAAAGGTTGTTGGAAAAGGAGAGGTAAAATAGTGTTTCAGTGATGGTAGTGTTAAGACCCTTAATGATGTTTTACATATTCTAGGACTTGCAAGGAATCTACTTTTTGTCTCTAAGTTTAATGATTTTGGAATGCATGGAAATTTGACAAAGGTGGTTGCAAATTGGTGAAAGAGAATATGGTGGTTGCTAAAGGATCTTAGATTGGGACTTTGTTTAAGCTAAATACATCCAATGTAAATATTTTATCAAATGTAACTGAAGCTGAAAATACATGTATGCTACGACACCATAGATTGGTCCATATAGGTGAAAAAGGTCTTAGAACCATTCTTAATAAAAATTTGATTGACAGTATTCCTAATTATAATATTGGAAAAATGAATTTTGTGAGCACTATGTGTTTGGAAAGTAATCTAGATCTAAATTTCCTAGTGGTGCAAATAGAGCTAAAAGATTATTAGAGATTATTCACATAGATGTAATGGGTCCTGTGGATATTGACTCTATTGGAAAATATAGATACTATGTCACATTTATTGATGATGTCTCAAGATACACTTGGATATATTTTATGCATAAAAAATATGATGTGTTTAATAAGTTTAAGGAATTTAAGGCTTTGGTTGAGAAACAATCAGATCATAAGATAAAAGTGTTGAGATTAGATAATGGTGGTGAGTATTGTTCTAAGGAATTTGATGATTATTGTAAGCATGCAAGAATAGTGAGACAAAAAATTACTCCATAAACACCTCAACAAAATGGAATAGCAGAAAGGATGAACCAAACCTCAATGGAAAGAGCTAGGAGTATGTTAAGTAGTGCTAAGCTTGAACGGTCCTTATGGGCTGAAGCAGTATGTACTTCTTGTTATTTAATCAATAGATCCCTAGTTCATCTATTCAAGATAAAACTCCTTATGAGATGTGGTTAGGTAAGAAACCTAGTGTTGCACATTCAAGGATCTTTGGTTGTGAGGCTTTTGTTCATGTGCCTCAAGAAAAGTGATCTAAATTGGATCCTAAAGAACATAAATGTATATTCATAGGTTATCATGAAAATGTAAAAGGATACAAGCTTTGGAATCCACTAACAAGAAAAGTTTCTTTATCCATAGATGTTATTATCAGGGAATTTAGAGCTTATTCAGGAGAAGAACAACCAAAGGAAAAGGCTACTTCTCGAACAATGCATTTTGAGACAAATACGAAGAAGCAACAAGATGCACATGTTGAAGAACAAGTGGATGAATTGGAAGAAGAGAGTTCAATGATTTCTTCTAAAATAGAGGCTCAAGATGAGCATATTGAGGAACAAGAAGAAACTCCTTTGAGGAGATCCACAAGACAACGAAATCTTGTTGATAGGTATAGCCCACCTAATTTTTGTTTTTTTTTGCTTTAATTAGTACTAATGATGAATCCAGTTCTTACAGGGAAGCTTTGTCCTCAGATGAGAACAAGCTTTGGTCACAAGCTATGCATGAGGAAATGGAATCTTTGGATACTTGTGACACATGGGATCTTGAGAGTTTTCCCAAAGATAGAAAGGCCATTGGTTGTAAATGGATCTTTAAAAAGAAGATTGGTGCAGATGGTAATCTCAAAAGGCACAAGGCTAGATTAGTAGCGAAGGGCTACTCCTAGAGAGAGGGAGTTGACTTTAATGAAATCTTCTCTCCTATTGCTAAATTAACTTCTATTAGATTCTTTTTATCCATTGCTACTGCCTATGATTTTGAAATTGAGCAAATGGATGTGAAAACTGCTTTTTTGCATGGGAATCTTGATGAGGAGATTTATATGAAGCAACCTGAAGGTTTTGTTGTAAAAGGAAAAGAAGAATTGGTTTTCAGGTTAAAGAGACCTTTATATGGATTGAAACAGTCACCCAGAATGTGGTGCCAGAATTTTGATGCTTTCGCATTAAAAATTGGTTATGTTAGGAGTGAGGAAGATCATTGTGTTTATATAAAAATTATTGATGATCAACTTTTAATTATTATCTTGTATGTTGATGACATGTTGTTTATAGGTAACAACAAGCCAATGATTAGAGAATTTAAAGCACAACTCTCAAGCACATTTGAGATGAAAGATCTAGGGGCTGCAAAATATATCCTCGGTATAGAGATCAGTAGAGATAGAGGTAACATAAATCTTTTCCTAAGTTAGAGTAATTATGTTGATACTATTTTGAAAAGATTTAACATGTTGGACCGTAAACTGGTTAATATTCCTTTACTAGTTGGCACAAAGTTAAGTTTAGATATGAGTCCTAAATTTGATTTTGATTTTGAGGAAATGTCTGAAATTTCGTATGCTAGTGCAATTGGTAGTTTAATGTATGCAATGGTCTATACGAGACCAGATATAGCACAAGTAGTGGGAGTTCTTAGTAGGTTTATGTCTAACCCTAGTAAAGAACATTGGACTTATGATAAGAGGGTGTTTAGATATTTACGAGGGACTTCAAATTATTGTTTATTTTATCATGGTTCTAATAATATTGATATTATGAATAGATCATTGGACATATACGGGTTTGTTGATTCAGATTGGGCAGGAGATCTGGATAGTCAGGGGTCGATAAGTGGTTATGTGTATACTTTGTTTGGAGCTACGGTTAGTTGGATGAGTAAGAGGAAGCCCATGGTTGCTTTGTCCACCACAGAAGCAAAGTACATGGCTGCCACACATGCCTCTAAAGAGGCAGTTTGGTTACAAAGACTTGGGTTAGGTATTGGTTTTAATTGCAAACAAGTTAGGCTTGAATGTGATAGTCAAAGTGTTATTTGTTTAGCCAAAAATCCTATGTATCATGCTCGTACTAAACATGTAGATGTTCAATATTACTTTGTGCGAGAAATTGTTGAGAGTGGGAAAGTATTAATTGAAAAAGTTGACACTTTGATTAATGCTATAGATTATCTTACGAAGCCAATTCCTACAGATAAGTTCGCATGGTGTAGGAAGGCCATTGGCCTTGAGTCCTGTACTTGATTTAAATTTATTATTCCTTGTTTAGAATAATTGCAATGTATAATGTCAAGTGGGAGAATGTTGGAAATAGGATGCCATTTAATTGCAAATTCTAAACATTAATTATTTAATGTATCTTCTAGATTCTTGGAATGTGTTAAAAAACACTAAGATTAGGATGAGATTAATATTTAATGAAATAATCATGATTATTGAAATTTGTAATTAATTCTAAATGTAAGGAGCATGTGGGGGTGTCCATAGTGAGTTCCTAAATAATAGGGGCACATGGGGCACCCACATGGTAAGGTGACACTCACCTTGTGTTTAGTTAACTATACAAAGTAACAGTTAACACTTCTAAATGCATGTAAAGATCTTAGGAGTTAGGGTTTGATGTTTGCATGCTTGAAGTTCAGTTCAGTTCAGTTCAGATTAGTTTAGTTTAGTTTAGTTTAGTTCAGAATCAGTTTATTTTAGTTTAGTTTAGTTTAGTTTAGTTTAGTTCAGTTATGGTTCAGTTGTCTTTTGTTAGTTTCATTTGTATGTTAATTAACTTTAGTTAACTTGGAATGCATGGCTAATAACATTGAGTTGTATGACAGCTAATAGGGACTACCTCTAGTTAACAGAGGATGACCATTCTTGCATGAATGGTGTTGAGTAAATGTTTCAGTTAACTAGAAATCACTTGGAGCCAACTTGGGCACCCACGATGCTTTCTTGGATTTACCTCTCTTGCATGATAAGATATTTATGAAGGCTCAGTTAAGTAGGATTACTTAAGGATGCCAACTTTGAGGAAGAGCTTTGGAATTATCACCAAAGTGAAGGATAAGTTGTAGCTTCAGTTTGGGATGCCCAAATGCATGAAGCACATGTTGTAAGCTTTATTCTTCATAGAATAACTCAACTTGAAGGAATATGGCTTACCTTTTCAAGGGCTTGAGCTTGTGCATTGTAATTATCACCATTTGGAGATTACAAGGTTGCATATTGTCTTTATATCTCATTCAAGTTGAAGAGAGTTTTTATAATTTTTATTTGTAGGTGTGAAGAAGATTGGTAAAGATAGAAGAAGCATTCTCAAGCAATAATTGGAGCTATTGTATTTCAGATATTGAATAATAGAATAATTCTTGGTGGAGTTTTTTCTCGAAAGGGTTTCTCCACATTATATCTTGTGTAATCTTTCTAATATCCTATCTAGTTCTTCTATCAACTTCTCTCTACATTCTACAACAACAAAATGGATTAATCAAGATAATCACCCACAAAGAATATATGTAACAAGGAAAAAGCTTACTTAGATCAGCAATATTAAAGTTTTATAGAGTATTAAGCTAAGAAAACATCTCATTTTTCCACAAAAAGTGGTTTGAAAAGAGAGAAATAGTTAAAGCCTTTAGAATTTATAATATTTTCCTACTTTGGGACAAGCCTAAAGAAAATAAGGTCATCCATTTTAAATTTTAACTATTATAGTTGGGAACTTACCAAATATTAGAGATTCTAGGAGATATAAGATCAACACTTTGAATGGAGAGCCTAGATCCTATTGCCAATGAATGGGAATTATCTTAAGCATTACTTCAAATATTAAGGGGCTTCATGATCCTCGCTTCTATTATAGTTAGTTTATGGTCCTTTGGGTATTTTTTGGATTTTTTGCTTTGTTTGTGGTCACTATAACATGTTTTCTCTAGATTTCTCTTTATGTTTGTTTTTGTGTTCTTATTTTTCTATTTCCCCTTTGTTTTTTCTTCTTAAATGGGTGTTTTCTCTAGGTTTTACTTTTAAAGTGAGGTCACTGTGGTGATTAACAAAGGTTTTATCGGTATTTTCTTGTAAAATATTGCTATTAGCTTGAGTATTTAGGTTTGCTTATTCATTATGAGGGCTAAGAATCATGGTTTCCCTAGTAATTGAACCAAGATTATATTTATTGAAATATTACATCTTTGAAACCTAAAGATCAAAACTGAGTAAGATTTAGATAATTGCAAGTCTGGTATCAAATGAAAAATCTACATATTATATTTATTCCTTATGACCATTATGACTCGTAACCTAGAATCAAGTGTGAAAATTGAAAGTTGAGATAACTTGTTTCTTGAAGAAAACAATGTGTACCAAAGAAAAATAACAATGAAAAGAGAATGGATGATCTTAATAACTCAATTATGTAGGTGACTCAAGTAACCTCTACCAAGGCTATGGATTCTCAATTACTAGGAGAGTTATGCTTGAGAGAGTAAGAGGTAACTCTATTGGGGCTATAGATGCTTGAATGGAAGAAAACATATGATTAGGTCATACCAAGCATGTCTTCTTAATTATACAACTTAATATAACATACCCTTGGTTGGAGGAAGAATATAATCAAAATATGTAGCCTATAGTAGGTCTCACACATCCTACTCTTAACCTTGTTTTGAGAGAATAAATCATGCACACACACTATAGGATTTCAAAACTCTATGATATATTGCTTCATGATATCTTTGGCCTTGAAAAATCTTGAACTATTGGTTGTGATGGTAAGTAAGTGATCCCAAGACTTGGTTTGTGGTGTTTCATGGTAAAAAAATTCTAGGAGTTTTTTTTTTTTTTTTTGCTTCCATTTGTTGTGTATCACACCCATACCCCATTTTGTCTTGCCCAAATGGGGTCCCCCCCTTTTTAATTTTTTTTTTTTTCTTTCTTTTCTTGGGTTTTTTTCCTTCTATTTTTTATTTTATCACATCTTTATGGTTTGTTATCCTAGCATGATAGTAGAATTTCTTTAATGCTTCAATGAACCTTTCTCTTTTCCCTCACATGCTTAGTGACATTGATATTTAGACTTTTTTTACCTTGGAATGTAATTCCCCAAGCCATACAACTAGGACATTAACTAACCGGACAATGTTTTTCTAAAACAACAATAAGAACAACCAATATACAACAATCAAATATTGCATTGGACACTAATGAGCACACAAGTGTCACATCAAGAACCATGACATAACAAATTTAATAAAAAGAAAACCTCACCATTGTGACAATAAAGTTGGTAATATTGGAAGACTTACCAATCATGGGATGAATTCACCATGACAAAATTATGAGAGAGTGGTGTGACACCCCAAACAAGGATTGAGTGCTAGACAATGATTGTGTTCTCTTGTGGAAATGACACATTAATGGGATGAGGGAATCATGAAATTAAAATCCCCATAAACACACACTTACAACCACTCACAACATCAAAGGAACCACCAAAATAATAGAAAAACTAATAGATACCACATCTCGACTAGATGAAATGACCATAGGGTTTCCAACTCTAAATAAACAAATCAAATCCCAAGGGGAATAAACCCAACAATGATACTCTAACTAAAGGGTTAGACCCCTAGAAAACAAGAAAACCCTAGGAGGTACAACCCTCCCATTCAACTAGGGCAATGATGGGTTAATTCATGAAAAAAGATTCAACTCAAAATGAATCATAACCCTCAATATATAACACTTGTTGAAAAAGTGGCAACATGGGAAGACTTAGTAATCCAAGGGAACAACTTCTCTATACATATTTTTCTCAAAAAATGGCCAAAACAACTTATTTTTAATGAAATGGGTGACAATAGTGTGCCAAAAAATTACAATGCACCAAGAGGATGCTAATGTACAAAAGGGACACTAGTGCAAGTTCACAAATGTAATGATCTAGCACGAGAGTCTAGACCAAGTGTTATAGTCCTAGGAATGTGTTGTAGTCCTTTCTCACATTGGTGTCCTATCTAACCACTAATGTCCTAGCTAGTGAGCTAATCAAAGACCCCATCTAGACAACCATGCTAATAGAAACACTCAAGACACATAGGGAAAGATTCACAACATAATCTAGATTCCAAAATGGTGAAAACTACTAGGAGACCAAAGAAAATAGTAATACCCAAACTCTAAAACCACTAGCCCATAAATGAGGTAACTTCAAAGGGCTCAAAAGTCAACAAGGGACTCCAAGATAAACACAAAGACACAATGGATGAGTGGGAAGATGTCCAACACCTTTAATTGAACTGAAGACCCCAAGAAGAACCCTATATGACACCTCAACAAGGTGAGTTCTCACCCACAAATGCACTAATGGGCACAAAAGAAGCCAAGGCCTTCAAGATTACCAAGATACAAGTTTTCTAAGAAAAATTTTCATTTTAAGCTCAAATTGAAATATTATCTAGCTCATTTTAACCCATATCATAAAAATAATAAAAACCATATAAAACCATATGCATACTTGAAACCAACATTGATACATGGTAAAATAAAATAAAACATTGCATAGCATCAAAAATTGTTACCCTTGACAATTTCACACTAGGTTTAGCTCCCTCATATTTTATTGGGCACAATTATGCATGTAATTACCCATTTTATAAATATCTTTAGAAAAATAAATGATGGAAATGAAAATAAGAATTTAATATTTACCCCCAATGTTTAAGGCCCTAACAAGGATGAGTTTGGACTAGGCTTCCTGACACCATTGTCCAGCCTTTTTTGGCTCCATTTTGAATATGTCAGTATCGGTATTTTATTATTTGAAAATTTGAATTCATTTGTCAATTATCGACATTTTGTTTTTGGGAAATTAGAAGAACTACATATAAATACAAATCATTTTTACCATTTTAATCCTAGCACTTTTATTGAGAAAAATTAAGCATCCTAAAAGCAATCAAGAGAATTTAGGAGTAGAATTATCAACATTATTGTAGCATTTATTCCAGTCAAGTATCATGCTAATCATTCATCATGTTTTTATGTAATTTTTTTCATGTTTTATGTGAGTATTAACACTTGTAGGACTTCAAATCAAGCAAAAATTTCTTCTTGAAGGTGATGAGTACATGACTTTAGTCCATCAGGGAATATAGATCAGAGTGGTGAGTTGCAACATTAGTCAATTAATTACTTGTTTATGATTTAGCCTATGCCCAAATGATTGTAAGCTCTCTTTATATATTATCATAGCCATTATGAAGGTAGAAATACCAAAATGGATTTTGACTTAGGAAAGCCCGAATATGGCACAACTATCCCCCCTCTTTCATATGTGTAGGTTTTTAGATCTGAAACAAATTGGAGGAAGATTAAGGAATAATTACTCATTCATGCATTCATTTCCTACAAGCTGTCAAGTCAAGGAAAGTGGATTTTATCAATAACGGATGAAGTTTCAACAGTGACCTTGAAAGAGAAGGACTTGTAGACTTGGAGCTACATGAGTGTGGAATAAAATCTTAAATACTAGTAAGCAAATGTAGGATGCCCCACACCCCTATCCAACCATTTCAACACCAAATTTATACACCAAGTTCTTATGTGTCTCCCCTCTGCATTTCTAGAACCTGTTTCCATCTTTTTATTGTCTATTTCTTAGAAATCATCTTAGTTTGTTGCATTTTCATAGTTTACCTATGAACATCATTACATCTCAAAAATTAGTCAATAAACAATCAATTAATCAAATCAACATCATTCCACCCATAGTGGATTAAAACCTTGATCCATCATTTTGGCTCTTCTTTTGAGGTTTGTAGCCAAGTGGGTATTGAGATAATTTTCAATCCATCCAAATTGGAAGAAGTGTGATTTAGGACCTAGATCCCTTTTTCCAACCAAACATTTTAGTGAACTTTACTATTTCTTACACTTTAAATCTTCTAAAATTTGAAGCATATCATTTTAAAATCTAAGCATAATCTTAGGTTGTGTGAATTCATCTTTATGCATACATAATTTTCATAAAAAAATAGTAAAAATTCAAAAAATGCATTGCATTTTGTATTAATAAGATAACTAGGCTTTATTTCAGTTATTGCAAAGTATATCTAGCTCATAATTGCATTGAAAAATATAAATTAGTTCATATTGAAACCTAAAAACAAATGTGAAAGTGTTTAAGTGATCGTTTAGGAATATGCATATAGTGAAAAAGTGAATAATTGCATTGTTATAGTGGCAAAAAGATAGAAAAATTTCACATTTTTAGAATTATCAACTTAGGATCAACCAATTTTTATATTGTGCAATTTGAAAATTATATTTTGAATCACAATTACAACTTGAAAATTTTGAAAATGGCATTCACTATTTTGGTACACATGGAAAAATTATAGTTTTGTGCATTCTTGGAAATTTTCTTATTTTCAAACTTGAACAATTACAGATTAGACTACTCAAACATTGTACTACATTTCCAATTTTTAAATTTTTAAAAAATAATTCACTAGTTTGGGGAATCCCATGCCCTTTTCTAGGTTATTTTTTCTCATATCTTGGTAACATTAATCTCACAAGGCCTTCTAGCCAGATGTGATTTCAATTTCTATTTTAACTATATTGTAATAGTCATTATCTTAGTACATATATTTGTTAACAATACACTTTCATAATGTTTGAATTCTTTGGCAAAATGATATCTTCCTTGAGATCTTTGGTTGATGTTTCATGATGTGTCTTTGGTAATGATTCTACTACAAGTGATGAGGCCCATGCCTATTTATCTCCCAATTCATAACCTCCCCATGAAGATATATTGATACAAGATGAAGCAATCATGGATAAATCCCTAAATAGTACAATACCTACCCTTGGAACCAATATTGTGCTTTATCCTTCTCTAGTATTACCTACTCACCCAAGCTATCACAATCAACAAAGCCTATACTATAACCTTCACTTGAGATGTTTTCCTCTTCCCACAAAGAGAGTGGTTTATAATTTATACCTCTCCCATTAAACATGAAATCCCTTGTCAATGCCAATCAAGATAATTATGTGCCTAAAAATGATCCTCTGTCCTATGAAAAAAAAGTGAGTGATACACCCATTAGTCTAGAAAACTTTTATGGACAACGATTCAAGATTATTTCTAAACAAGTTTGTGACATAAAGAATGAACATGAAATCCACAATCTCTTGGAATAAATACCCTTCTATGATACAAAATTAATTGGCTATCAAGATACTCTAGCTTTACATAATACATTTACTCCAACTTCAACTCCACCACCACCTCATGGTTCGATTGGAAATGGCCTCCTTCCTACTCTACACCATTTTTCTGAGATAAAACATACATTTTGCACACTTTTATAATGGGAGCTAATCACTTTACCAACTATACATGCAATAAAAGATTAACAAAAGAAAAAGAAAAGCCAAAAATTCATCCTTTTGTGCATATCATAGAACACTTGGTCATTCTACAGATGAATGTTGTGCTTTAAAGAAAAAATTGTAATGGTTAATTCAATTATATGACATTGATGTGGACCCATACAACTTAATAAATTAGTTACTATGGTGTAGATCCTTGCTATGTGGCATTTTTAGTATCATAGGGTTCTTATTTCCATGCATGGGAGAACAAAACCATTTTTGTGCAAACATATTTCATCAATATTTAATCTTGTATGGCATGTATCTTTTCCAAAGGATCCCCTCTTCAATCATTAATCTCCTTAAAATATTAGTGTATAAAGTACACTAACTTCTTAAAGAGGGGGCATATTACCCCACATATTAGAATTATTGAATTAAAAAAAAGGCATGTGGCCCCTTTTAGTGGTGATATTACACATAGTATCCCCTAAAGTATAGCCTTGTCTCTCACATAATGTCCTCTTTAACTTAATAATATCATATGGGATGTTCATTAAAGTGTGACCTTCTCAATATATGATAGTGTCTCCTTTTTTTTGGTATTAGGCTTGATACCCTCTAAAAGTGTGATGTTTCATGACATGTTATGTCCCTTAGTGGTGGTATTATGTTTGATACCCTCTAAGGTGTGACCCTTCATTCCATGATTTGTCCTCTCTTGGAGGTGGTGTCATGTATGATACTCCATAAGGTGTTAACTACCATGCATTGATTAGTATCCTTTGAATTATAGTGATCAATTTGTTGGCATACACCATTTTTGTCAGTGTTATTTATAATTCCCCCTGAGGTAAAGCTTGGTGATGATTTTTCCCTCCTGACGTTAAAATTTGTACACCCCCTAAGGTGATGTCTGTCCCTCATGTCATTAAGCTTTGTACACCCTCTAAGGTGATGTTTTTCCCCCATGACATTAAACTTTGTGCACCCCCTAAGGTTATTTTTGTCCCTTGTGATGTTAAACGGTCCCTCATGATGTTAAACTTTATGTGCTCCCTAAAGTGTTATTTGCAAAAATGTTCCATCAATTTGGCATAACACAACTTGTTGATTCATGGAATTGAGAACCTTTTAACATGGTTACCTAACATAGCACAAGTTGCTTGCGAGTGGATCCATGTGTTTAATGAGGCACCTAGCATAATGCATCTTGCTAGCCTTATTAAACCCATCATATTCAATGGACACCTAGCATAACATAGCTTCCTAGCCAGTAGATCCAAGTACCTCATGAGTGTTTTAGCATAACACACCTTGATAGCCCTTATGAGAGCATTATCTTGTCAACACCATATATTTTAGAGATGACATTTGGTATTTGAGATAAATTTAATATTGACGTATCTTTTCCTTACTAACTCAAATCCATTTTTAGTACTAACCTTGTGATTTTGTTTTACGTGTCTTCTTTGTGGTTGCACTACGTTTTATTTTTTATTTCATATTTATATTTGCATTATGTTATGTTTTGTGTCTCTATTATGTTTGTCATACTGCATTGCATCTCATGTTTGTGTGTGCCTTTGTCCTTATATTTCCTTGTCATAGGTTCTTGAATTTGTGGGCTAGTGCATCCCCTAGATTTGATGTCATCCTATCTCTTCAATATTTGGATAATTGAACCCTTCTTGGCTTCTCCATACTTTAGTGTGATTTTGAGCATACATTCATACTCTCACTAAGGTAGGGCTAAATGTAGCATCACAAATTATCACCCTTGAAAGTTTCACACTAGGTTTAGCTCCCCCCTATGTGCTTGGACCTAATTATGAATTTAATTACTTATTTTATAAATATCTTCAAAACATAAAATGATTGAAATGAAAATAAGCATTTAATATTTACCCTTGATGTTTAAGGCCCTGACAAGGATGGATATAGACTAGGGTACCCAGTGCCCTTGTCTAGCTCTTTTTGGCTCCATTTTGAATAGTCAATGTCGATATTTTATTATTTGAATTCATGTATCGGCTATCAACATTTTATTTTGGGAAATTAGAAGAATTGCATATAAATAAAAATCATTTTCACCATTTTAATCCTAGCACTTTCATTGAGAAAAATTAAGCATTGTAAAAGCAATCAAGAGCATAATTACCAACATTATTGCAACATTTATTCTAGTCAAGCATCATGTCAATAATTCATCATAATTTTATGTCAGTTTTTTCATGTTTTGTGTGAGTACTAACACTTGCAAGACTTCAAATCAAGTAACAATTTCTCTTTGAAGGTGATGAGTACATGACTTCAGTCCATCAAGGAATACACATCTTAGTGGTGAGTTTCAACATTAGTTAATTCATTACTTATTTATCATTTAGCCCCTTCTTGAATGAGGGTAAGCTCTCTTTATAAATCATCATAGCCATTGTGGAGGTAAAAATACCAAAATAGGGTTTGAATTAGGAAAGCTCCTATATGACACAACCCTTCCCCCTCTTTCATGTGTATAGGTTTTCATATTTGAAGCAAAATGGAGGAAGATTAAGGACTAATTGTTCATTCATGCATTCACATCCTACAAGTTGTCAAGGAAAGTGGATTTAATCAACAACAAAAAGAGTTTTGATAGTGACCCTAGAAGCAAAGGACTTGTAGACCTATAGCTACAAGAGTGTGAAATCAAAACATAAATAGTAATAAGCTAGTCTAGGGTGCCCCACGCCCCTGTCTAGCCATTTTAGCACCAATTTTATATATTAGGTTCTTCTTTGTTTGGCCTCTGCATTTCTGGAATATGTTCTTATCTTTCTGTTTTGTATTTCTCATAAATCATCTCATTTTTTTGCATTTTCATAGTTTAACTAGGAACATCATTTCATCTTAAAAATTAGTCAATTAACAATGAATTAATCAAATCAACATCATTCCACCTATAGAAATGTAAAAATACCTTAACTCATATCACACATTAGGAATTGCTTTTTTCCATCATCGACATCATTTTCATCATCATCCTTGCACTTCACTTCATTTGCATCATTAATCCCTTTTTAACATCATTTTCATCAATTAACCCTATTTTCCTATATTAATTAAATAATCCTGAATTGTTTGATTAATTCATCAATTTCATCATCAATATTCCCCTTTATCACCCTAATTGAATAATTTCTAATTATTTAATTACTATCACGGTCTAATATTTCTTCTAATCCCACATAAGTAAATAATCAAGATTATTTAATGATCACACCTTTTAATCTTCTTGTCACATGGATTAAATAATTAATATTCGATTTCAAAATATCTCAACTAACTTGTCTAAACCATTTCTATCCATTGATCTTGAAATCAATCTCATCTCCTGGTCTTAAATATTTGAACCATTTTCCTAAAATGGTGGACCTATCTTGAATTCTAATTGATGTGATCTCTTGATCTTCCTTGATTCAATCTCCTTTGTGGGCACCTATTGAGGATCAATCTCAACTCTTCTTTGTGGGCATCCAAGCTCAATCCTATCCCTTGATCTAATTTCTCCAAATCTATAAATAACCCTCATCCTTCTCATAATTTATCTAGATAATTTGTGAAGAGATCATGTTGAAATGATTCTTGAGAAAATTTATCATACACCATTGCATTCAAGGTGATCATATCAAGATTTTTCTATCATGGAGGCTTTGTGTTGAAAGTAAATCCAACATATCTCACCAACACAATACACTCCACCATGGGGTGGTAATTTTGTTTGTAGTTTTGAATTCATTTGTGTTCTTGATTTATTGTCTAACCCTTGTTGTGAATTCTTAGCTCTTCAATTACATTTCATTGGTAAGTGGATATTTATCCTTTGTTCTTGAGTTTATTGATTGAATTCATTATTATCATCCATTTCCATTTTCTCTTGTTACACCACCCATAGTGCATTAAAACCTCGATCCACCATTTTGTCTCTTTCATTGACGTTTGTAGCCAAGTGGGTAGTGAGATAAATTTTAATCCACCCAAATTGGAAGAAGTGTGATTTAGGACCTAGATCCCTTTTTCCAACTGGAAACACATTGATACCACTCATGTGGTTGGTTTACAATCCTTCCAATTAGGAGGTTCCAATAATTCATTAAAATTAAATTTGAAGGACTCAAATTTCCTACATTATACACTTTTACAAGATTAAAGAAAATAATGAATAAATGAAACTTGAAGCCTGTTACACCCTTGAACTTGAATATAGAGATATTTAAATGGATCTTCTAATCCCCAATTTTGGTTTCACACCACCCTACCATGTGGCACCCTTAGGTACACTTCCACTATACTAGGAGATCATCACAAGGGCCACAAGCACACTCACACCAAACAAGGGATTAAGGCTTACACACACACCAATTATGATGTATACCAAAAAGGTAAAAACAACATAAAATAATAACTCCAAAAAGAAAATGGGATGGATAAGAATATTTTTTTTGGATGTAACACCCAATGATCACAAGGATGAGAGAAATAGTGAGAGACAAGCAGTATCATCATGAAGCTCAAAGACATGTCTTGCAGATTCGAGTATATATGCCAATCGCAAGGTGAAGGGGGTACTCAAGTGGCATCCACCACCCAACCAAGTGTGGAATTCCCTTGGCCAATCATCCTAAGTCTATGCAAGCACTCAATCTATTTCATTGACATATTATTATTGGTTCAAGCAATTATACAATTTCCTTAAGTTCTACTTAGTTTACAATCCTACAATCATCATGGCCACAAGGTCACAACTAGACTTGGGAGAACATATAGAGCCACTCCTCCCTAACCCTTGACCTCATCCTAAGCTCTTTATGCTTCAATTGGACAAATTGTGCATGTATGCAAACCGATGCACAAGCATGACATTAAATTATTAACATAACTTTAAAGGAGACTTGAATTCTCACAATCTAATTCATTCCAAATTAATTATAAACTCAAAATTTTTAATTTATTTTCCAAGGAAAACATGGAATTTTATTAAGACTCCATTAATAAAGCTTGATTTTTAGAACATGACATAAAATGAGGAACATGATTTCAATGAAATTACAATGTAAAATCATTAATATAACATGAAATCTCGCATTCTAATTCATTCAAATTCACTTTTAAAAATAAAAGATTTTAAAATAATTTTGCATGTAAAAACCAGTAATTTTCTTCATACTCCATTAATGAAACCTTAATTTTTATTTTTTTTCTACTAGCATTTTTGAAAACAAAGCATACTCTTTTGATCCTATAATGCACAAAAACCAATTTATGATATAAATTTCACATTTCAAGCATTTTGAAATTTTTTTCCATAATAAGGGAACAAATTAGACTTTAAAAAAAAATAATACAATTAAAATTGTAAGATTTGGCTATAAAGATAGCCACCCAAGATCTAAAGCCCTATGGAAAGCACAAAATACTTAGAAGATAAATATGACAAGAATAAACTATATTCCTATCAATGAATGCAAGAAGAGTCAACATAGATGTGTTGTACAATGTAGTAGAGACCCCTTGGTTATATAGCCAAGGTGAGATGTAAGATTTCATAATTATGACAAGTGTCTTAATCATATGACATGATAAAGCTTAACACAACTACCTAGGTCACATGTGTTAGTTTTCAGAAGATAAGATAACAACTAGTGACAACTCACACCTTCTAGAAAGAATCTTAGGACATAAGTAAACTTATCATGTGAATATGTCCACTAAGTCCCTAGTAAGTGGAATAACTAGGTACAAGAAACTTATTCACACCAACACCCCCCCTTAAGTGCAACTTAGGGAGAAGATTATTATGCAAATGACACCAAGATGCAAAGATGGGTCCCAGCTACTAGGCCATGTTAGGTACCCATGTACAAATGTAAAAGAAATCTCTCACAAACGGGGAAAAGGAGAAAACCAAGTGGGAAAAAAATCCTCCCCAAAAGAGAGAAACAAAACAAGAAACATGCTCTAGGAAGGACAAAACCTTGAGTGAGGAAAAAGTCCCCCCATAAGAGAGAATGAAGATAGCCCATGCAACCTCCCCTCAAAGGCGAGTCACTGCTCAAATGTCACAATGTCAGGAGTCCCCAATCTTAACTGAAGGAGACAAAGTAGAACAATGTGAAGACTGATGTAGAGCAGACCAAGGATGATGACGAGTCTTCCAAATGTTGTTCCAAAAGAAATGCCAAACTGTGACAAGCACTGATAGAAAGAATCGGGTACCACTATAGAAGATGCCACATAACTGGTGATTGAGTTGAAACTATCAAATTATGAGTAATTACAAAATTTGTAGATGAAGAACTATAGATAAATCCACATAGTAACATGAATAAGGTTAAAACCTAGGAGACAATTGTACAAGTGTTAATTGGACACTCTCTTGACAGATTGGTATATCCTTATCTCAATTGGAGACAGGTACCAAGTCTTTAGAAGTAGAACCAAACTACTAAAGACATGTAGAGTGATGTAAAATAGGAATCTTTATATGGTGTTTAGTCCATCACACCAAAATCCATGGGTAACTAGCCATTACATTCACTATGTAAATAGGAACTAACACTAGATACATAGATCAATCCAAAGATTCATGTCATATGACAAAGTACACTAAAATAGCAAGAATGTGGCACTTTATTTTAGTGCAATTACAACATTATAAAGAGGAAAACTGCAACAACCATGATGAAAATATGTGAAAATTGTATGAGTAACTCTAAAGAGCTCGAAGAGACCTTCCCAATGCCACAAGAATCACAAAACACAGAGGAAAGAAGCAAAAGTTATGAGCTCAAGAGTGCAAAATGGACATCTGACTTTGACAAGCAATAAATGCTACCAAACAACAATTTGTTTGAAAACCACCTGTACCACTATAAAATTGAGCTCACTAGCATTCCAACAATGTTTTGTTTCAAAAATTTGGCCATCTGGAGAAAAAGTTATGCAAAAATGAAAAGAAGGCCTAAAATATGCCAATCGCTGATTTAAACCCTAGGAAAAGATGATGTCAAGAAAGTATGTTGCAAACCATGTCATTGATAATGACCACTTTGGTTTAGGATACCTCCACAACCATGCGGAGTTGACCAAATTTTATACCGGCTATGAAGGTGATATGACCGGCGAAGAAGGTATATTCAGCCAAAAGAGAATAGGCACCAAACTTAAAATAGGCACCTTAATGCTGACAATGATTACTAGAGGTGGCATACAAGGGCAGACATAGCCCTTAATGTGGATCAAGTCTGCATATAATGCCCGAATAAAATTTGCCACAAAATATTGCACCCCACAACAAAAAATTTTAAGCTCGACAATATTAAAAAATTTGCCCAATTTTTTTGATAAGATCACAAAAAATATTTAACTGAAATAGTTTTTTTTGAAAATATTAAGACTGTATTGTTTGGAGGTCATACAGTCTACTTGGACAATTTTTTTTTCCTCGGCTTGCAACTGACAATGTCAAAAATGGATGATTTAGTAGTCAATCTTTAGGTTTTGGGGCCTCTTGAACATGATGGAAGGGTCTGTTTTGACCCAAACTGCTCTAAAAATATGGCTACCTTTTGGATCATGCAACCAATACCCAACTTCAAACCTATGCGGATTTGGCCTCCAATGTCCAACTAGGATGAAAGAAAAGGAAAATATGACTTTCTAGACCACTTTGGATGCAATGGTGAGCTCAGATCTGATGCAACAAGCTCCCAAAATGCTCTAGAAATATAAGGATAAAAGTGGAACCCCCCCAAAATTTGGTATTTCTATCACATATACAAGATTTTTCTCAAGATCTCCCAAAATACTAACCAAAGACACTCAACTTACTCTGATACCATGTAAGATTTGGCTATGAAGATAGCCACCCAAGATCTAAATCCCTATGGAAAGCACAAAATACTCAGAAGATCAATATGACAAGAATAAATTGTATTCCTATCAATGAATGCAAAAAGAGTCAATATAGATGTGTTGTACAATGTAGTAGAGACCCCTTGGTTATATAGCCAAGGTGAGATGCAAGATGTCATAGGATTATGACAAGTGTCTTAATCATATGACATGAGACAACTTGACACAACTTCCTAGGTCACATGTGTTAGTTGTCAAAGGATAAGATAACAACTAGTGACAACTCACACCTTCTAGAAAGAATCTTAGGACCTAAGTAAACTTAACGCGTGAATATGTCCACTAAGTCCTTAGTAAGTGGAATAACTAGGTACAAGACATTTATTCACACCAAAAAAAATCTATCTTGTTGTTTGAATTTAAATCTAGGAAATGAATTCCTATGCTACCTTAAGGGTGAGCATGACATCCAAAACTCAAAAATAGTGCAAGAAACAAGGAAATGGAGTATATCTACCTCTCATTTTGCTTTCATCAAAAACATGATTTCTTTCATTTTATCCCATAAAAGGTGATGAAATAAAAAACACAATGCCACCTTCAATTACTTCCATTCCCATGCAATATCCAAGCTCCTGCAATCCAAAAACTATTCCCAATCCACAATTTTTAATTTTTCCAAAGAGAGGATTAGAGAGCCATTTTCCCCCAAAATGTAAGAATGAGAAAATAAAACTATGTTCATTTCCCTTTATGTCTTTTTTATTTTTAATAATTTTATTTTCTCAAATGCATTTCATGATAATTTAAGATTCTCAATCATTCCTTATACAATTTAAAAATAAAACTAATTAAATTAATTCAATCCATTCATATTCCAACAAAATATTTGAATTTACATATGAATTGCACCCAATTCAAATATAATTTTATCAAACAATTAACTTAATGATATTTTCCATTTTCTAAAATCTCAAAAATAATTTAATCAAATTAAAATACACTAATTAATTCAATAAATGTATTTACCAAAAATTCAAAAATAAACCATTAAATTAAAACACATAGTTACAAGAAACACACAACACAAATGGATTCTTGAATCACCTCTAATTCATATCTAGGGGTATACAAGGTCACACATGATATACCTCATATTCAATTTGAGTACGATAGGGGACAACAAATAAACAAGGCCCAATGTGATATCTTTGAAATAACCATCATTGAGGAATAACTCAGACCTACTAATTCAAGTGGAGAAATACCCTATGCCTACATCTTCAAGGAAAATTTCAAGCATGCCTACTCAAAATATAATAGTCAAAGAAATGCATACACACTCAATGGATTACAATAATATATACATCGTATAGGCATGAAAATACCACCATCAAACAATATCTCATAATACATAAAATACAATGTTGAATATAATTATCACAAGGCAAGGAATAGGTGGGCATTACATCCTCCCCTAAGGCTTGACTTACTCCTAGATGTCATAATATTCAAGATTATCACAACCACAGTAAAAAATTCCTCACACCCAAATCAAGGAACCTAGAACACGTCACTCAAATGATAGGAAATAATACATGCAATCAAATATTGAATAGGATTTAAAGCATGAATATACAATGCAATAAAATAATACTGATTTTCAAAAGACACACGTTACTTATCAAATTCCCACACATAACATAAATGCATGATCGCCAATCATTTCCACATGGATAAAAGAAACCACATATTCTAAATTATGATTTAACAATGCCAACAACTAATATGCAACTATACCCAATGCAAAGAATATATTACAAAATATACATTCATTCACCCACATCATAGAGATAATAAAACAATGCTCACATATTGGTACATGATGACACCACAATCTCTGCAAGTAACCGAGATCTAGTTCCAAGAACCGCGTGGAATGATGATCTCAGGGTCATACATGGGAGGGCCCCCCTCCATATCATTCTACAAGTGGCCTACCTCATGTTTGTGTTAAGGGACTAGCCTCCAAGAGATAGTCATCAATAATCACTAGAAAGGTAAGTAGATCATAGTTTCCCATACAACCCACACTTACCCCCATCCTCAAAATTTTCATCATTTCCTTATATACACTCAACTAAGACCATCTCCATCAATCTTGGTGAGAAATCACATCACATAAAAAGACTACCACTTTAAAAATAGAAAGAGCCTAACTTAACCACCATAAAATCATTAAAAAAAAAAAAATGAAAAAATAAAAATAAAAATAATTAATTACAACAATAAGACAAATAAATGAACTCAATTGCAGCACTAAATCAAATGTAACCACAAATGATGGCTAAAATAACTCTAACAAGATAAAATAGAATGGTTGGCCCATACACGCAAGATAAAAAGATCATTAATAACTGAAAGAAAGTTGATAATCCATAAAATTGCACATTACATAACTATGTGACTAACATCTAGCCACAAGTAAGGAAGAATGGAATTCATGGTCATGACTATCACAATAGTATAAAAAGTTCCTTCACTTATACATACGTGGAATCACGTCCTTGAGAACATATCACTACCATAAAAAATATTTCATCATCATCTACACTATGATAAATATAGTGCGGTGTGGCATCATATCTATTTACATCATATCGAAATATGTGCAGATATGGAAATCATCACATGGCATAAATATATCACCACATGTGGAATATATATATATATATTATATATATATATATATATATATATATATATATTTAAAAGAAATAAAGATAAGATAAAAATTATATGAAGAGCGATATAACAAATTTACCAATAGTAACATCAAGAATAATGCATGATAGGCTAGCACTATGAACCACTTAATGGTCCATTCCATAAGGATTTAAGTAGGGTGTACTCCCTCTTAGAAATGTATGGGTGGCAGGGCTAGTCCATGCCAATGTCATAATATGTCACCATAGCTTCATAAGTTTTGCAGTCTTATACTTAAATCCACACATATTGAGTTCTACAACCCTAAGATTGGCTCTTAATAGGGTGCACAAAGTAAAAATATAAGCATGATTCCACCATACTTGCATCCAAATACACCATCCATGGATGGGTACCTATTATCACAATCCCATGGATACACAAATCAAGTATAGGATATCCATAACATACAACATGAGCACTAGTACGAGGTATTCATGTCCACAAGAGAGTAGAAATGTATAAATTATTTTCTAGTTCATTACTTAGTGTAGCAAAACAACTTCCTTACATATAATTATACAATAATTTATATAAACTTCTTAATAAGTTACCCAAAACATCAATTAAAATTAACCTTTCTAAGGCACAATTAGTATTTATCCATAACTTATGAATGCAAGCATCATAATGCATCCAAATAAGCTCTATGATACATGAAAATGGGCACACCAACCCATAGTTAGATCAATAAGTTGCATTCACATTCACAAGTTGGTGCACCACAATACAACACACATGAATAAATACTCTTTTAAATCAATATTACACTAAGAATGCAACAATATACAACAATTATACTCATTTAATAATAAAATTTGTTAACTACAGACACTCTTGAGAAGGATTTAGTTGTGGGACTTAAATATTTACCCAACGTTCTACCATAATTATGCCAAACATTCATTCAATCACAAATATACAAATTCCCATCCCATAGGAAGGAGAACATAATCTAACTGGTTAACACCATAGACACAAGCATTCTATCATGCAAGGAGCCACCAATTATGCAATACATGGATTTAACATCACATGCATCTATAATTATGATATAACAAATTAACATTGTTTTTTTTTATAGAACAATAATGTAGTTGGAGACTGTAAGTCTCACCAACACAATGCTTCTATAAAGCACGATCCATTTTACAATTCAACATTTATTTTAAACACATCATATAAAAGTCACACATATGATGGGCACTTAAACAAATAATAAGACACAATGCATTGTAGGCAAGTATTTCAATTTAGTACACAAGGAAAGAGAAATAAACTTTCTAATCACAATAATGAACATAGAACAAGGTTTCATTATACAAGCATAACCACTTCTCTACTTTGTTCCCATATCCTGGTCATATAAACATAATTTCATCAAGAAAATATCATCTATTTCACAAAAAAATACATCATTCACTTGAGAGTATTGCATACTCAATCAAATCTAAGAATGTAATCATTAATTTTCTCAAATAATCCTTTCACAACCACCAATCACCAAGAGGATACCAAAAACAAAAAATTAAGTCCTTAAAAGGCCATTCAACAATCACTTACAACAAGGACTCAAGGAACAAGAAGGAGATCCAAAAAATCACTTCTTGGAAACTCAAGGGCCTAGATAACCCTCAATACAAACACTCCTCAAAAAACTAAGAAACAAAAAATTTGGCGACACACATGTTACCTGCAACCCACAAACACACCAAGGCCCTACACATGTCTAAACATAACAAGATAACACAAGAGAGCTCTAAACCTCGAGGGACTCTCAACCAAGGTCATCATTCCAATATTTTTAATTATATCAAGGCTTAGGAGGCTTCCTTCTACGAAAAACACAAGACATGGGTTGGTACACCAAACCTCTAAAATTACATACTAAGTCATGCAAAGAAAGAAAGTCCTCAAACTATCTCACAACAATAAGCACTTGAGAAAACACACATCAAGCACATAGAACATGGACATGAACATTAAGTAGAGATCCTAGTGCTATAACATGGGTACTGATACCAAATCCAATGCCCAATCCACATGACTAGGACATTAACTGACCAAACAAATCATTTTTTGAGACAAAAAACAACCAAGATATAAAAATTAAAAGTTGCATTGCACAATAATGAGCACACAAGTGTCAAATCAAACACTATGACATAAGAAATCTAACAAAAATATAATCTCACCATTGTGAAAAGTAAGGTGACACAACAAAAGACTCCAATTGTGGGAATAATTCATCATGATGCAACTACAAGAGAGTGGTGTGACACCCTAAACAACAATTGAGTACTAGACCACAATTTCATTCTATTAGAGACACAACACATGGAATGAGGGAATCATTAACCCAAAATCCCCACCAACACACACTTCCAAACACTCAGAACACCAAAGGAAATGGCACAACAATAAAACAACTAGGAGATACCACATCTTGACTAGATGACACAACCATAAGGTTTCCAACTCTTTAAAAAAAAACCATCTACAAAGGGGGATAAACTCAACAAGGAGCGTCTAACTTAGGGGTTAGACTCCTAAGAAACAAGATGACCCTATGAGGTACAACCCTCCCACCCAACCAAGGAGACAATAGGTTAATTCAAGAAATAACACACTTCCCAAGACAAAATGAATCATAACCCTCAAGATACAACACTTTTTGACAAAGTGACAACATGGAAAATTTCACTAATCCAAGGGAAACAACTTCTATATTCAAAGTTTTCCTAGAATAATGTGGGTGATCCCACAATACTGGCTTACAATTTTTGGCCAAACTTGATGCTAAAGTGATTTTTTCTAACTAAATCTTCACTTTCGAGCACCTATAGCAGCTAAACCGTGAGGAATTTGAAGATGATGCAAACTAGTGATTAGTGAAATTTTTTCTGTAGATTCTAAATATATATTTAAAAAAAAATTTGGAATCAAATTTCACTTCTTTTTCCATCTCCTTAGAAAACTAGTTTCTATTAGTAAACACCATTTTTAAAGAGTGATGCTCACCATATACAACATAACTTTTTTTCTATGCAGGATAAAATTCTATTTTTTTTGAATTTAGATTTGTAACTATGATATCTAACCCTTTCATTTGGTTTCATAGTGTTTTATTGAACATTTTTTCCTTAATCAAGTTTCGAATTCAAACCAATTACAATTCAGACATAGGCGGACCGTATACAACATAACCTTTTTTGTATGTATCAAAATTTAAATTTCTTTTTTTACTAGATCAAGGACATCAATACCTAGCCTGCACATATTTTTTAGAATTTTATTTTGATAATCTGCTATTTTTCCACATGTGCAGAACAAAGAGCTTGATTTTTGGTGAAAAACCTATGTTTAATCAAATTAAAAAAACAAATACATAAAAAAACCAAAATATATTAAAACTATATTTGATGGATAGATCGTTATGAGGAATACCATCATACAGTTAGGTTTGTGAATTCTCCTCCATTTTCATCCTCAACTTGAGCTTCAAAGGGAAAAAATTTATAGATTGTTGGTAATAGAGGGGGAGAAGGAGCAAAAAGGGGGGTTCTAGAAAACCAAGGGGTTTGCTCAAACCCCTCCTTCTAGCAAACCCTCCTTTAATGCAATTAAAAAATAAAAACCATTAAAGGGGGGTTCACTAGGGGGGAGGGGGGGTTATAGCAAACCCTTTAGGGTGTTCTAACAAACCTCCCTAGTTATAGTGAACCCCCTAAAGTGTTTTCCATCTGAAAATGCATTTTTCCTTAATGGAATTGTAAACTAGTTTTGTGGGTTTACCCATGCTAGAATATCTCATTGTTCGATGAAACAAGGGGACAATATCATGCCAAAGGACTAAAAAACACCAATAGGACACTAGTGTGAGTTCACCGGTGTCTTGACCTAGTGCTTGATTCCTAACCAAGTGTTGGAGTCCTAAGAATGTATTGTAGTCTTTTCCCATGTTTTTGTTTTATCCTAGCTCTGGAA
The DNA here is from genome assembly GCA_007258455.2 of Sequoia sempervirens. Classification (NCBI taxonomy): domain Eukaryota; kingdom Viridiplantae; phylum Streptophyta; class Pinopsida; order Cupressales; family Cupressaceae; genus Sequoia; species Sequoia sempervirens. The sequence continues at coordinate 5,881 of VDFB02338620.1, read as the reverse complement.
TCTTGACCAATGAGCTGATCAAATCCCTCATCTAGACTACTATGCCAATCATAAAACTCAAGAAACATAGGGAAAGAGTTGCAAAATAATATAGACTCCAAAAGGATGAAAATTACTAGGAGACTAAGGTGAACACTAATACCCAATCTCCAAAACTACTAGCCCACAAAGAAGGTAACTCCAAAGGGCTTGGGAATCAACAAGGGACTCCAAGATAAACACAAAGATACAAGGGATGAGGGGGAAGGGGCACCCAACACCTTTAATTTACCTCAAGACCCCAAGTAAAACCTTAGATGACACCTCAATAGGGTGGGTTCTCACCCACAAATAGACTAAGGGGAACCAATGAAACCAAGGCCTTCAAGATTACCAAGATACATGATTTTTACGAAAATGTTCATTTTAAACCCAAATTAAAATATGTTCTAGGTCATTTTATCCCACATCCTAAAAGGAATTAAAATCATATAAAACCACATGCATTCTTGACATCAACATCGATATATGGTAAAATGAATATAGCACTAATACGACTTATGTTGTGAGTTTACAATCCTTCCAGTCAATAGGTTCTAATAATTTATTAAAAATTAATTTCAAGGACTCAAATGTCTTATATTATACATTTTTACAAGATTAAAGATAACAATAAATAAAAGAAACTTGAATCCTTTTCCAACTTTTAACTTGAAACTAGAGCTCTCCAACTAGATCCTCTAATCCCAAATAGTGTTTCCATGCCATGATACCACATGGTACCCTTAGGTGCACTCCCACCATGCTAGGAGATCATTACAAGGGCCACAAGCACACTCAAACCAAATAATGGAGTAAGTCTTACACACACACACACCAATCACGATGCATAAAAAAGGAATATGAAACACATACAAAAATCACTCAAACAAGAACACAAGATAACTAAGGATAGGTCCATTAGATGTAACACCCAATGATCACAAGGATGAGGGAACTAGTGAGAGGTAAGGAGTGTCATCACAAAGCCTTAAGAGATAGCTTACAAAACCTAGTATATATTCTCATCACAAGGTGAAGGGAATAATAAAGTGGCATCCACCACCCAACTAGGTGTGGCATTCCCTTGGCCTATCTACTAAGTCTACATAAGAACTCAATCTATGTCATCAACATAATATTATTGGCTCAAGCAATTGCACAATTTTCTTAATTTCCACTTAATTTACAACTCTACAATCATTATGGTCACAATTGGACTTGGGAAAACATGTAGCGCCATTCCTCCCTAACCCTAGACCTCAATCCTAGGCTCTTTATGCTCAAATTGGACCAATTGGGCGTGATATACAAAATGATGCATAAACATGACATAAAATTTGAACATAAATTTAAAACATTCACAACAAAAATTAATTAAGGAGACTTGAATCCTCATAATCTAATTCATTCCAAATATATTCTAATTTCGTATTTTCTAATTTATTTGTCAAAGAAAAACATGGAATTTCTTTAAGATTCCATTAATAAAGTTTGATTTTCAAAACATGACATACAATAAAGAACATGATTTTAATGCACTTATAATGGAAAAATTAAGAGAACATGAAATCCCATATTCCAATTCATTCAAATTCACTTTTGAAAACTAAAATTTATAAAATATTTTTTATGTAAAAACCATAAATCTTCTTCATACTCTATTAATGAAAGATTAGTTTTCTTCATTTTTTTCTAATAGAATTTTTGAAAAAAAAAACATACCCTTTTGATCCTATAATGCTCAACAACCAATTTATGAAATAAATTTCACATTTCAAACATTTTGATTTTTTTTTCCATTGTAAGAGCACAAATTGGACATTTAAAAAAAATATAAAATAATTAAAATGTATCTTTTTACTTGAATTTAAATCTACGAAAGGAATTCCTATGCATGCAAAACTCAAAATAATGCAAGAAACAAGGAAATGGAGTAGATTTACCTCTCATTTTGATTTCATCAAAAAATTGATTTTTTTCATTTTATCTAACAAGAGGTAATGTAATCAAGAAAACAATGGAATAATTTCAATTAATTCTATTCCCATGCAATATTTGAGCTCCTGCTATCCAAAAATCATTCCAAATTCACAATGTCTATTTTCTATTTTCTATAAAAATAAAATCTCAAATACATTTCATGATAATTTAATATGCTAAATCATTCCTTATGTAATTTTAAAATAAAACTAATTCAATCAATTCAATCCATTCATATTCCAACAAAATATTTTAATTTAAATATGAATTGCACCCAACTAAAATATAATTTTCTCAAACAACTTAATAATATTTTCATTTTCTAAATCTCACAAATAATTTGATAAAATAAAATAAAAACTAATTAATCCACTAAATGCATTTATGAAAAAATATTAAAAAAATCATTAAATTAAAACACACAATTATGGGAAAACCACAACACAAACGAATTCTAGAATCACCTTTGATTTAGATCCAGGTTTATACACGGTCACACATGACATACCTTGTACACGATTTGCATATGATAGGGGACAATAGATAAACAAGGTCCAATGTGATATCTACAAAATAACCACATTAGGAAATAACTCATACCTACCAATTTAGGTGGAGAAATACATTATACTTGCATTGTCAAGGAAAATGTCAAATATACCTACTCATTATATAATAGCCAAAGAAATGCATACACACAATGGGGTACAATAATATACATCATATAGGAATGAAAATATAATCATCAATCAATATCCCATAATACAGAAAATACAAGATTGAGTATAATTATCACAAGGCAAGGAATAGGTGGGAATTACATGACATGACTATAAACGATTCTCCAACTCCCTAATTCCTTGATTGTTCTATAAAGTTGATGAGTTAACCCATTAGACTTTCAAAGTTTTCTATTTTGGCATGCTGGTAGGAAAACCTCTAATACTTTGACCTTCAACATGGGATATGACCCGTTCTCCACTTACCATCATCACTACATTTAATTCTCTAGTTTTCATTAATGGTAAATTTGGCACATGTGTTTGTGTGGAATTTTATTCTTACTTTACTTAATATTTCTGTCATTTTTATTTTATATTTTTTCTCATTTATCCTTGCCATCTCCTTTGAGTTGTGAATTAATTGCCCTATTATGGAGATTGCAACTTGTGTTTAGGACCTTCTTGGTTTGCATGTCATGTGTTGCAGCCATGGTGTAGCCAGGTCCTATACTTATAGAAAATCGTATTCTTTCGATCCTTGGGGCCTATTATGGAGTACCTCTAATCCCTAAAGCTCAACAAAGTAATATTTACTATAGGTATAGGACTTGACTATTCCTTACTACTTGGCATAAGATATGGTTAATATTCAAAGTCCTATAGAGAACTAATATTGAAATTTTGACTAAGTGTTAATTTTGCAAGAGTAATCATAAGAATGTTTTTTATTAAAATTCTTGTTGATGTTCCCTTATATTAAATTTTGTGTGGATTTTGTAGAATAATGTAATGAGATCCAATCAAGATTAAGTACGAGCTCAAGGGGTACAATCCCCCTTCAAATATATTCTCATCATACAATGAAATTGGTGACATAGACCTAGGCCATGTGGATGTTGCAAAATTTCTACAAATGGTTCATAAAGAATGAGGCATGAAATTCATGGTTATATGTCTACAAAGTCTTGGGTTGGTAGAGGCAACTATATTCCTAGTCTTAATATAATCTCTAGAGGCGGTGTTTGTTTTTTCTATTGTTATGATCAAAGGCAAGGGAAGACATTGAATCCATTTGGTGAAGTTGTGCTAGACATTAGTCTACAAATTATAGTGTAATTCCAAAGATTGAAACTCAAATAGAAACAAGAAAACAATACAAGATTCTATTCCAAACTAAGAAAAACCTCTAGATAGAGATCAATAATGAAAGAAAAATAAGATAATAACATCAAAAACATAATTCAATGTTACCAAAAACCTCCATTATTGAATGATTTGTTCCTTGAATGAATGGAATGTGTTGAGAGAATAATGGGAGCATAAGGAAAAGTGTTATTGGGATCCCATTATTCTTGGAAAGTGTTGAGGACATATAGGCTTTATTAAAAAATAGTATTATGTAATTATTTTAGCCACATGGGTGAGGTGGATAATAGGTGGAATATGTAATGATTAACTTATGTATTTATGAGGGGATGGAAAAGGTGATAAATTAAATAATAGATTTATTAAATTTAAGTGTGAGGGTGAAAGAGATAAGTTCCAAGTTAATTAGGACTAGGTGATAATGATATAGGTTTAGGTGATGAAATTAGTTGATTAGGGATTAGGTGATAGGTTTAGTGACGATGAATAGACCTAGGGAATATTTTAGGTGTCTATAGATAGAAAAAGTATTTGGTCTCCCAATACAGGAAAAGTATGAACATGTTGACATGAAGAAGGATTTAAAATTCTATGATAATTAGTACAAAATAACCACTAATTTTTTTAAATGTAAAAAGTGCAACATGAGTGAATTTAAGGAGGATGCAAAGGATCTCATCACACTCCTCAACAAGATGAATGGAAACCATCATGGAAAATAATTTCACCCTTGGATGTTCTATTTCATCTTGTAGATAACATAGGGAAGGAGATTGACTTGGGGACTATCCTTAGTGACAAATTACATTAAAAATTGATTGATGTCCTAAAAGTACCAAATTCCATATGACATAATATTTGATGTACTTGTTGGCCTATCATGTCGCTTTTCTAGTTTTAAGAAGATTTGGCACACTTCTAATAGGAGAAAAAAGATATATCATCATTATCCGTAGCTAGATTTGAAAGGGAGTGAGAAATACTACTATAAAGTTAATGATTCATTCATTTTTGCAATTATAAGAGGGCTTGAAAATTATTTTGCTAAAAGGCTATCTTTGGAGGAAAGAACTTAACTAATACATTGAGGGACTCAATATATCTATTTCAAAACCTTCACATATATCAGAGTTGATGATTTTCACAAGGTACCCTAAAAGATGCCAAAATATCCAATGAAAAGTTGTTTTTCTAGAGCTTTGTAGGCAAGTTGTAGAGATACATAAAATGGTGCCCAATAAGCATAAGTGTGGATATGTGTTCCCCATAAAGGTAGGATTATATTCTTATGCCAACATGTAGAATTCTAAGACTCTAGAGGTTGATATAATCCCAATGGACAAGGAACTCCTTGGAGATATAAGAGCTAAATTTAAACCTATTGGGAATATTATCCCATTAATAGGGACATTCTTTAAACATGAGCATGCTTTGGAAGATCACTATGATAACTAAATTAATGAACATGAGGTTAGAATTAGAGACTATAGCAGGTTGAATATGGAAGCAATTAGAGATTGATGAACTTGGTAGAAGATGGAAAGGTCCTACATCTATCATACAATACTAAAAGAGTATTTTACCAACCAATATTTAATGTGGATTGTTCACTCCTTAAAGACTCCTCAATGGGAAATAGGGCCATAAATTTTCTACAATGGCTAGAGGAGACCTATCCAATATTAGATCCACATCCAAAGACCAAGATTAATGAAGATCAAGCCAAAGAATAATCTAGTGCAACAACTAAGGAAGTGTAACAAAAAATAGAAATTAGGGTTTTTTACATCAAGAGGAAAGAAAAAGAAAAGATAGTATATATTCAATCAAGTGAAAATGAGGGTTGAAGAGGAAAAATATCACTTATAATGAGAATGAGGATAGTCCCAAAGTCTCCTCCTATTGTTAGATAGCCATCTCCACCTCATGATTCACCATCCCAATTACTATCCTAATTTATCCCATCTTGACCAAAGTCCTCCACCTACCTAGCCTACATCCCAAGCTCCAAA
>VDFB02338619.1:94770-116734 GCA_007258455.2 Sequoia sempervirens | reverse complement strand
AGTGATTAAAGGTTGATGATTGCCAATCCCCAGTATCCAATTTTTGAAAGTCTCCAAGTTGAAAGAGCCCAAATTGGTGTCAGCCAGCTTGCCCAACTTTGAAGTAAACTTTGACTCCGAAAGGAAAGGCTTGCTTAGCTTCTTGATCACATCCTACTTGGATGCACCATTGCTATCTTTGTCAGTTGCTCCTACTTCAACCATCCTACAAAACAATAAACAGCCATTAGCAAAATAAAATATCATGCAGGGGCTGCTAGTCGACTATAAAAACTTTGAGAAGTTGCAACATTCTATTCATCTGCAAACCTCAACTTCTCCTTCACAATTTTGAACTTAGAAAGTTAATGCAAGCTTCAACAACTTCGACTTCACACTCTTAGCAACTTCAGAGAGACTTAGCAAATTTATAAGTTGGCTGCAGCAACTTCACACTTTAGCAACCTCTTCTACTTCAAGTCGCACTTCTTCAATACTCAGTCACAAACTTAGACTTCAGCCTTAGCAATCCTCTTCAACACTCAACTCAGTCACTCACTGCAACTTCAATCTCAGAGAAAATTCAAATTTCTTTAGCTGGTGAAAAGAAATGAATAAACTTTAGCTCATATAGGCAAGTCGAATTCTAGAAGGAGGCCAATTTTAGCCAATTCATTAAGTCTCCACTACTTCTCAACAAGAATTCGAATTTCCCTCCTCTGACAATTTTAACACTTGTCTCCTGATGCCTGGAATCTTGACCTTCTAGAACTTCAACTTTGACTGGCACATTTTAAATTCACTTTCGAAAATATTTTCTTTAAATTCACTCTTTAACAAATTTCATTCACCAGCCAGAGCTCTGTTATTCAATTTTTAATTTTATTCACCTCTTTCTCTAGAAAATTCATCCTGCGAAGAATTCAATCAAAATCATCTAGGCCATCCATTTCAAATTCATTGTCTGAAGCATTTTTCCTTCGAAAACACATTTTATTCAATTTGCCTAAGAAAATTTTAAATTTTCCATAGGAAAATTTCATAAATTAAGTGCCGATCAAATTCTTCATCCTGAAAGCCTTGACGAAGTGCAGAGGACACTGAAATCAATTCCTTGTCGAAGATCTTCAATACCCAGAAGAAAATTTTCTTCAGAGAGTGTTGAATTCATGGGTATACAACGAACGGGTTCATTTAATTTTTTTGAATTTTTAAACTTTAGAAAAATAATTTTCAACAAATTATTCCACTTCTTCACCCCTGTAAGTATTTTGTTGCTCTGACTTGAAAACTTTAAATCACCCTTGCAATGCTAGTATTCTCTGACTTCTCCACTGGCAATTTCATTCGTGTCTCAAGAAAATTTCATCACCCTTTATTAGACTTAGGTGTTTTCCCTAGAGGATGAATATTGTGCCTTAGAAAAATTTCAAATCACTTAGCACATTTTGAATTTTTCCTTAGAAAATTTTCATTCATCTATCTTCAATCACTTATTTTTCTTGTGAAGAGATCTTAGCACAACTTGCTTTTAGAAAGCCACCACCTTCTTCACCTTGGCGCATATTGTAAGTCATGGAGAACATTTTTAATTTCAACGCCTAGCATTTTATTATTCAAATTACCATCCCCTCATAAGCTTAGTATTTCCAACGCCTTAACAATATTTTCATCACCTTATGCATCTTGGGCTCATTTAGCACCTTGAGGAGGATATTTCACTTCCACGCCTAGCAATATTCACTCTTTGACTTCTTCCTAAACTTGGGCGCATTCTCCTTGGTGAAGTGGATTTAAGATTTTGTCTTCTTCTAGGCTAAGCTGGGCGCATTTAGCATGGGGTAAAGGATTTGAACATTTTCAACATCTTTGACTTCCTTGTTTTGTCTTTACATGCCTTCATTTGGGTGCATTTGAGCATAGGAGGAGGATAAAGTTTCTAACGCCACCTTTGACTTGTTGACTTCCTTCTAGCTTGAGCGCATATCATATAGGGTGGAGGATGGGCGCATTTCCTATGTGTAGAAGGATGAAACACTTTGACCCTTTGACTTGAGAGGTGGGCGCATTTCCTATGTGGTGGAGGATGAAACATTTTCCAACGCCTTTGACCACCTTGGACTCCTTGTTTAGCATGGGCACATTTTGGCATATGAGGAGGATAAGCATTTTGATGCATTGACTTTCCTTTGGCTTTCTTCTAAACTTGGCGCATTTGAGGGGGTGAGAGGGATGAACTTCTCTTACTTAGAATATTTTCTATCATCTTGCTTGTGAGGGCACATTTGGCCTAGGCAGGAGGATAAAATTTATGCCTTAGACTTTTTAAAACATCCTCATTCTTCATCCCTTGAGGGCTCATATGAAGGGTGGTGAGGGATATTCCCACACTTAGAAATTTTCCAATCATCTTGAAGGCAAGCTGGGCACATTTGAGAGGTGAGGAGGATGAAGTTCCAGACTTAGGCGTTTTTCTTACCTTCTGCCAGCTTCTCTATGCCTTGCTATTTATAGTAAGTCCTCTGATTTCCCTACTTCTGAAGCTCAGAACGATTTGAAATTTTAAGCACAGGACCTTCATGACCTTGTTAGCTTGTTCACACTGCTATTCTGAGCTGATCTGCTATTTTTAGCCCATTTCTGAAGGTGGTTTGCTATTTATAGTAACTGCTTGTTTCTGAGATCTCCACAACTCCGTTTGACTTGAAATTTGAATGACGTGCTCCTCATCGGGTGACTTGCCTGTTGACACTTGCGCCTGCTGCTGGTTTACTATTTTTAGCCAGTTTATGGAGTGCCTTACTATAAATAGTAAGTGCTTCGATTGCCTTCAAATTTTACCAGTGGATAGCTTAAAAGATGCTGATTGCGGTGGGATACACCGGTTTTCGAAAATTCTGGCATTTTACCCCTCTTTTTGGGTCCCAAAGCTGGAAACCCTGATTGGACTTTCATGCATATCAAATGGCCTCCGTTTGACCTCGTTTCTATTACACTTTGATCAGTTTGTGATTTTGATGCATTGGGAGGCGACTGTCGGAATGAATTTGCTAAAAATAGTAAGTTACCAGAAACTGATCATCTCGCTTTGCATGTCACATCATTGCGAAGCTCTCAAAAAACCCATAAGGAATCATTAGACATGCAAAGAAAACCCTGACATGCAAACCCTAAAAATAGCCTCCGAAGGTTGAACTCTAAAAATTGTTATCTCACTTTGCATGTTACACCATCGTGAAGGTCTCTGAAAACCCAAAAGGAATCTCTAGACATGTGTTGAAAAACTCTGCATAAAAACCCTGAAATTTGCTCTAGAAGCTGAACTGCTAAAAATAGTAAGTTGTCTGTTTCAGCTCAAATTTTGCCAGTGAGCAGCTTGACGTGTTCTAGATGTAGTGTGATTGTCGAAACTTCAAAAATGCTGAGAGAATACCTCAAATAAGCACTTACTAAAAATAGTAGTTATAAAACTTAAGTGAAAAATTAATTAGGAACTTCTTTGAGTATCTTGACAATAACGTTAGTCTCGATTTCAACTTTGATGCCGTTTGATATAAATTCGGCCGGAAGATAAACCCTAATTTTGGGCTTGGCCAAATTTCATTTAAATCAATAGCAGACATCCTCGAGAGCAAAGCTGAGAAAGAGATGAGAGAGAGAGAGAGAAGACAAACCAAAGCCAAACAGACCCAATGGGCCGAAATTAGAGTCCCATTTGAATGGGGAGCAATGTGTGAAAAGGTCTACAGCAATTGTTACATCACATTAGAACACTTCAAATAAATACACTTCTAAAACACACAGTACGATGAACAACTTGCTATTTTAACAAGATTCGGATTCGAAAGCAATTTTAGGTTTGCTGTAACAAGTTTCCAATGCATAATAGGATGGTGCTACAGGTTTTTGAGACCTTGATGATGTAACATACAAAATAGAGGTAGCGACAACAATTTTAGCTTCGGAGGCTATTTTTAGGGTTTGCTTGTTGGAATTTTTAATGCATGTCTGAACATTCTTTGTGGGTTTTTCAAGAGCTTCGCAGTGATGTAACACACAAGCCAGGATTTGAACCTTTTATCACACTGCCTTTAGACGCTATTTTTAAGGTTTATATGTAGGATTTTTCGATGCATGTTAGGTTATTCTTCATGGGTTTTTCAAGAGCTACGTGATGATGTAACATGCGAGCAGAGTTGATCACTTTTTAGGGACTTGCTATTTTTAGCCAGTACTCATATGTTGACCAATTTACTGGGTTTTTTTGGGTTTTTTGAGATCTCCCAGGCAGTATGACATGCAAACACGTCTAGCAGGTGGTTGGTCACTTTTTCAGGCATTTACTATTTTTAGCAGGATCACTCCAACAACTCCCAACACTTCAATATCACGAACAGAGTGACATGCATCAAAAACTTGGTCAAACGGAGGTCATCTAAGACACATGCAAGTCAGATTAGGGTTTCCAGCTTCGAGACCCAGAATGAGGGATAAAACTCGAGAAGACTAAAAACTGACTTATCCCATCACGATCAACATCCTTCAAGCAATCAGCAGGTAAAATTTGAAAGCAATCTGAGTACTTACTATTTATAGTAAGTCACTTTTGGGGCAGGCTATAAATAGCAAGTCAACGCAAGGCACCAATGAGCAGGTTAGTTAACCCACGAGGACCCCATGGAGCAAATTTCATGTCAAACAGAGTTGCAAAAGTTCTAAAATGAAGTACTATTTATAGTAAGTCACCTACAGGCTATAAATGGCAGGTCAACACAAGGTGCCAGTGTGAATAGGGTAGTTAGACCATGAGGATCCAATGGCACAAATTTCAAGTTAATCCAAGTTGCAGAAGTGTGAGAACTAGAGTATTTGCTAAAAATAGTAAACTAGAGTAAACAAGGGTAGGGGAGCATAAGGAAAAGTGGTTAGGTCTGAAAATGGAAGTTCATTACCTCAAATGTGCCTAGTTTGGGGAGGCATGGAGAAAATTGTTAAGTCATAGTTGGAGTTCCTACAGACACCCTTAAATGCACCCAAGTTGTGATGAGGATGATCAAAAAACTTGCTAAGTATGAAAAGTTCCCTTGCACCCCTAGAATGCGCCCTTGGCAAGGAGGGTAGCTTGAAAATTTCTAAGGCATAAGCAAACTAGAAGTACCCCTGTCAAAATGTGCCCATCAAAAGCAAAGGTGAAAAAAATCCTCTAAGGCAAGGGAAAACTAGTAGTAGTACCCCTAGAATGTGCCCATCATGTTATGAAGTAAGGAAAATTTTCTAAGTATTAGAAATTGGAAGCTCCTACCCCCCAAATGCGCCCAAGCTAGAAGTGGAGGTTGGAAAATCTTCTAAGTGTTGAAAATTGAAAGTGGACCACCCCAAATGCGCCCCAAGCTAGAATGAAGAAGATGAGAAAATGTCTAAGTATTGAAAAGTTGAAGTAGCCTCTCCAAAGTGCAACCTTGAGAAGAGACTGGATGGAGAAAATTTGTTTAAGTCTGCAAATTGAAAGTTTACCTACCCAAATGCGCCTAAGCCTCAAGGTGAGATAAGAAAAAATTCTAAGTCAAAGAAAACTTGAAGCAAACCCCCTTGGATGTGCCCTAGTAACTTGGGGTTGATGAGAAAATTTCTAAGTATGGGAAATTGAAAGCTCACCTATGGAAATGCGCCTAGCTTGGAGATAAAGGCTTCAAAAATTTTCTAAGTCATAAATTGGAAGGAGGACCTATAAAATGCGCTCTAGGAAGATTGGAAGCCTCAAGAATTTCTAAGTCTTGGAAAATGGAATCAAGACCCCCCCCAAATGCACCCTTGAGAGGGATGGAGGCATCAAAATTTGCTAAGTGTTCAAAACTTGAGGCTTAAGGGGTCAAATGTGCCCTTGAAGGGAAGAGGAGATGAAAATAATCTTAGTGTGGAAAACTGAAAGTCCAACACCCTAAATGCGCCCTAGCCTAGAGTGGAGGTTAGAGAATAATCTGTGTTGGGAATTGAAAGTGTGACCTCCTAAATGCGCCTTAGTTTGGATGAGTTGGTAGAAACTTCCTAAGTATCACAAAATGGATGTAGAGGGGGTTAAATGCGCCTAAGTGCCAAGAGGTTAATTTAAAATTTTTCTAAGGTATGGTGAATGAAAGTTCATGGGTCTAGATGCGCCCACCTAGTAGAGGATGCTCAAAAACTTTCTAAGGCATTGAAAAACAAAGTAAAGACCCTTGAATGCGTCCAACTTGTGAGATGGGATAGGGAAAATTCCTAACTGTTGAAGGTCAAACTACAGGGGGTAAAACTCCCACCAAGTTGTCACGATGATAAAAAAGTTTCTAAGTGATTGAAACTTGAAGAGAATGACCTCAAATGCACCCAACTTGAAGGAAGTTAGTTGAAAACTTTTTAAGTGTTGCAAAACGGAAGTAGACCCCTTAGTTTGTGCCCAAGAACAACATGGTGGCTTGAGAAAAAATTTCTAAGGCATAAAGATGGAAGAACTAGGGGTAAAATGTGCCCTAGGAAGAGGAGATTGAAATTTTCCTAAGGCATGAAATGTGAAGTATGACCTCCTAAATGTGCCCAAGGGGGAATACATAAAAGGTTTCTCTAAGGCACAAATTCCATAGTACAAGGTGGAAATACGCTTAGCACTCAGGGTCTCAGGCACACCTAAGGAACAAGGCACAAGACGAATGAAGATTACATGAAAGTCTCCAAGGCATCGAAGATAAAGCATAAAACACAAGGGGTCATATGCACCCAGGATGAACAGGATGCTTAAATGTTTCTAAAGCATTGGTGACGATACTCCAAATACAAAAATTTAGATGTGCCCTAGCACACTAAATGTTGAAAGGTTATGAAGAAAGAAAAAGTTGGCTAGAGAAAAATGATGAACCCCATAAGATCTAGATATCACTCAGACATTGGAGATCAAAACATGGGTATCAGGTGAGTAAAGGGAATTTATATTATATTTTGATGCTCTTCTTTTATTTGTTTTGCAAGATGAGTGCCAGGACCAAAGTGGGAGGACTTGAAGCGATGAAGCGAATACTTCGGGACAATATGACAACTGTAGAATGAGATAAAGTTACATTTGCGCCCAAACCACGAAGGGAAATGTTATCAGAAATGGCTAAGTGTTGGAATTTCTCCTCGAAGACCCAATATGCACCCAACGCAGTTAGGCAAGTGGCAAGGAGGAATGATGGAATCCAAGACAAGAAAATCTTTCAAGTTCGGGATGGAAGAAAAGATGAAGGCCCAGGTGTTGGAGACTGACATCATAACGGATTGAAGAACAAAGTAGAGGAATCGTTCTTAAGTGTGAAGTCCTTTGGCGATGACCCAAAAGATGTTCTTCGACATGCTTTGCACAACTCAAGATGCAGTGACAGGAAGGAGGGAAACCATCATCAAGCAAGAGAAAGGTTACCGTCTTGGAGTTAGATTGAGAGCGTGCCTGCCATATCCATTCAAGAAGTTGAAGTAGTGTTGACCAGACTCATCTGGTTCACAGTCAAAGAAAGAACAATGCGAACACGTTTCTAGATAGGAATCTTCTAGAATGATGGTGGACATTAATTGCTCATTTATTACCCCACTCCTCTTTGTGGCAGTTTTTAGGGTGAATCTTGTTTAGGGCTAAGGTGGCACGATCTGGGCCATCCAGCCGATTGTAATCTGAGCCATCCATTGGACTTGGCCAGCTATAAAAGGGGCATCCCCCCTCATTTCTATCTCATTAGAGTAGAGATTAGAATAGAGACAACTTAGAAGTAGCATAGTGTAGATTGGTAGCATAGTTTGAAGAAGGAAAGTTTCTCCTTTAAAAGCTTTGTAAGAAATTGATGTGAACACTCTCATAATAAAAAGGGTTTTCATTGATGATGATCTGATATTTTGTTGTGAGCAGCTAGCAAGATTTCTTCGTCCTTCTGATTCAAGTAGAATCTTAAAGTAGAATAAATTTCATTTCTTGCAAGTAGATGCTAGTAGTGGAATGCAGTGTTTGATTCAAGCAAGCTTCGTCTATCCATACCACTAGTGTGTTCACCAATGGTGAATTTGCCTTGTGTGGTCAACTGGAACATTGTGGACTTAACTTTGCTTGCAATTCATATGTTGGTATGCGTCGTTGTGACGGTGTCTTTGTGTTGAATTATGATCTGAATACCTTTGATTACTCCTCTAAAGATTGCACCAGTCTTGTGGAAGTTGTCTGAAGTGAGGCAAAGCAAAGCCCGATTGAAGTCTACGAGAATTGATCACCATGTCCCACGCCTTAGAATAGATTAGAGCCTTCTTATCCCTGCAACCATTTTAAATTCAGTACTTTTTGGTTAGTTTAGGAAACAAGAGCTTTATAGACAAACCTTTTGAGCATTCAAATTCCTTTCTCCACTATTAAACAATCTTGTAAGTCCCCTTGAAATACCAACAAATCACATCGAGCCAACTGAGACTATCCACTGCATGTAGGAACCTTGGAGTTGAATGCATGATCTTTCTAGCAATCTTAGCATGTACGAGATTTTGTTCAAGAGAGGATAGAGTCGCCGTTGATAACTTTATTTTGTGTTGGTGCGGTCACGAAAAACACATCAACAGATATAATACAACCATCCATAACAACAATGATAAAAAATTATGCATGCAAATTTGTTTGAGTTCATCATATTTTCATTACCATACCATTCAACATTTACATACAGTCACCTGTTTGAAATGGCATGATAAGTTCTCTTAGATTCATTTGCAGACAGGCAACTTGGTCATCATCTCATGCTCTCTATGTGTGTTTTAAAGATTGCAACATAAAAGCTAAATGCTTTATAAATTATTAGTCATTATAAGTTCTTTCTTATGACATGCTTTATATTGAATTCCAAGTTGTTACCAAGCATTTTATATTCACTATTAATATATTGTTATGGATATTGTTTTGCCTAATTTGTACATAAACAATTCTTTGGAAAGTTTAAAACTTGTGTTCCTGTGCCATAACTTGTATTTCAAGCACGCAACTTTACACATTGATCAGGTTTATTAATTTCCTTTATTGGCTTCAAACTTTCAAGTGACACAACTGCCAGTTTTATCCCTTTAAACATCAGACTTAAGTCACAGATCAGTTGATGGTTGTCACAGTAAAAATTAAGAACATGTTTTTGATATGTAAATTTTGTTGTTTTCTAATTTTTATCGCTTCTTTTCATTGGATATTTTTTCAAGTTGAAATACTCAAATATTTGGACATTGGGAACAATAATGTAGGAATGGCGTGAGGTATTTGAATGGTTCAAAGTAGATAATTTATGGTTTTACAATGTTCTAGGACATGGTTGTAGGTGAAGCATGTTCAAGACTTCGAAACCAGTTGGAGGTCTCATATCCCATCAAGAATGGTATCATTCAAAATTGGGAGGGTATGAGTTGCGTGTGGGATCACATGCTATATGAAATATTGAAGGTAACCATCCATTCCCAATACAAATATAAATGGTCAATTTCATACTTGAGGGGCTTCTTTACTATTGAAGTGTTGTATCTTTCTTTAGCCTATTTGTTTTGGGTTGTCTGTCAGATCCAAATATGATTATTGTGTTGGAATACTTTCTGTTTGTTACTCTATAGTTTTGAACCTTGATTCACCAATTTTACAAAATCTTAGATAAGATTCTGGTGTTTGTGTGAACAGGTTGAACCTTCAGAATGCAAGATCCTGTTATCAGATCCACCTCTCAATCCAACAAGTAACAGACAGAAGATGGTGACTTGAGTACATTTATATTTAGATTTTGGATTCTAGGTTATTGAAGAAAAATATCACACGCATTGGTTATTGTCCTGATTTCCCTATTCCTTATACACTTAAATATACATTTTTGACAGGTTTCTGAAAAATATTATATTTCTTGTGACAGGCAGAGACAATGTTTGAGAAATACAATTTTGCGGGTTTGTTTATCCAGATAAGTGCTATCTTAACACTTTATGCTCAAGGTGCCTTCACCCTCTTAAAGCTATTGTAATTGTTTGGTTTAGGTTTTCTCAGTTTTCATCTATCTTATATTATTGTTTGCTCATAAACAATCTAGACATACAAGATGTCTTAGATTATTTTATACCTCAGAAGGAAGAAATCATGTAGCAAAGACATAATTATACAGAAAGCTTATAGGATTTTGTAGAACTCTTGTTAAACAAGGCTTTTGAAATATAAAAATTTCCATTTAATAAAAGTGGCAAATGAAAACTTTGTGAGGCCATTCAGCAAAACAATTAGAGCAGACACTGTAAATTTTAAAAATTTGTTTAAGTTACATATTGAATACCATACATGAACTTCATGATCTATCTAGAAGTAATCCTTTTCAATATTCAACTTTTTAGGTGAGGACAATAAATATATATAAGGCAATGGAATTATAGGAGTTTCTGGATCAGATAATCTAAGATGTCACATGCTAGTAATTACATGAATATTTTGCCTACCCATAGAAAGCCCTTAGTGACAAGATATGCTTTGTAGGATGAATCCTTATGCTATTGAAACTCATTTCCCAAGCTTAACAGAAACATTAGAATTGCATAATCTCATCTAGTTGTTGAGTAGGGCAATTGCTAAATGATTATTGTTGCATTTGAAATCATGATTTCATCAATGTAAAGGCAGCATTTATCTCTAAGTGGTATTAAAGTACCTAATGTTTATTATTTCTAGGCTTTTGCATCCTTAAACTAGATTAAAGTCAAGATAGAATTAACAATGCAACATGCCACTTTCTAATCAGATATAAACAATATGGAATATTTTGTGGCAGGGCTCTTGACAGGTCTAGTTGTAGATTCAGGAGATGGAGTTACAAATATTGTGAGTGTTTCTACTATTCCAACATCTTTGTTTCACATTAACTATCTGGTGGAAGATTTAACAAGTAGACCTTCAATATAAATTTTGTGTTTGCAAATATAAGGGTAATTGATGTAGTTTTGCTTTGTTTCTTCCATTAATGAAAATAGAAATAAAACATTTGAGACAATTTTCTTTTTACAAACCATCAGCAGCACCTGAGGATCACATTTTGTGTTTTTTATCTAAAAATATAAATAAAATAATGCTTGATATCTTTGTATTTCTCAATGAATTTTTTTGTTGATTTAGATTTGATGTTTAGCCTTATTAACCATGCTACACGACATGAATTAAAAAAAGAGACAGCAACGATTTATGAAAACACCTATCGAGTTCTAGAGCCCCGTTGCCAATAGAGTAGATGCCTTAGGGGTACATCCTATTTGCTACAGTTTTGTGTCTGAACTTAGAAGTATATTGAGATGTCATGAATGACACAACATCCTTTTGCAAATATTTCACATGATTCTGAAGAGGAAACATGTTATGGGAGTAATGCAAAAAAGCATTGGCAATTGAATCAGAGGTGCTAAAGAAATGCAATTATGCAGTGCTTCTAACTTTCATCACATGATTCTGAGCATTAAGGCTTTGGTACTTAAATAATTTGTCTGAAATTATCCTGGCTTCACATATGTCAGAGGTGCATCTAAACCCTAATAGATTGTTGGAAGCATAATGAATACAATGGCGTATTTTTATAAATACTAGCATCAAGTAGGTTAAGTAGATTTTGCTGCTGGATAGTGATACATTTAATTAGTATTAATGAGTTTATTTTGGAAAGAGTATCTCTAAAGGCATAGCCTTGGCGGTATCCCTTTGATTGGATTTATATGGCATTATGAAATGATGGAAATCATCTCATCTTGGCATTCAAATGTTGTTATTTTCTCTATATTGCTACCTGTTATTGATGTTATTAAGTGTAGTAAATATGTCTAGCTGTTCAAAATACATTGTCAGATACATTTCATGTTATCATTCCTTGGACTTCCTTCTTATTGGTAGAAGAATCCAGCAACATTTTGTGCTCAAATAGGCTGAAAATGCATGTTTAAAAAGTGGTAACCATTCAATAATGGAGGAAAATCATTTTCAAAACAAGCTACAATCACATGCCATCTCTGCCTCTTACAGTTCTTTTTACCTGGTGAAAATCTAAATCATAAAAACTCATTTCAAGAACAACCTCAAGTGTCATGGACCAAAGTGAAATTCAACCTGACCTCATGAAAACATTTATTGATGTACATACAAATAGCAGTCAGTGATTAAGGACCATGATTTTATATCACCCCTTGTACGTTTGTTAATTAGATATTTTTCAAACCTCTAACAAGAATGATTTAAAACATGTAGGAAATGTCTCGGAGACTCTATTTACACCTTAGAAATCTCTAGTATTAACTACATTATAAGGTAGTCACCTTTTTTTTATAACCCCATGCCCTCACCATCCATATTAGACAATAATAATTTCAAGTGGGGTTAATGACTAGCTAAGCAAGTTAGATGGCTAGGATATTTTTCAACATTCCCATGTGAAGTTCATTATCATAGGATTTTTTAGCTCCATCACCTGAACATGACCGATCTAACATCCTTGGTGCTAATGAATACCCTTATCCCTAGGAACATATGACTTTATCCCTAATGATGTCCTCTAACTTCTTGGGTGAAGGCAGAAAGATTGAATTTTGTTTTAGTTCTCAAAGTTTTATTGCATACATTTTGACTGTGAAGGCGATAGGGTCTGCAGAAGCTAGTATCCAACAGGTAAGTTTGCCAAATAAACACATCATACTAGCTTCAGCATATTGTTTTATATTGATTAACGTGATGTATTTGAGATGGATTGGCTCCTTGAAACTAATAGTCTTTTTCCACAAAACAAAGATTTTCTATTGTTGGTCCATTAAAATATATGATTGACAGTGTATTTTCCAATAGGTAGAGGATAATCTAGTCATATCAAGGTAGATTCGAATCCTTTGATATTTCTGTAATCGGTACTTATAATTTACTTAAGTGACTGCGACACAAAAAGCAAGAGGACAACAGGGAATGGTGGCAAAGATGTATGAGTTTGTTATCATGCTGGCAGGATAACGTAAATGTTATTTTCCATTCAGAAATTTCAAATTTCATTCCTATTGCCTGATTATTTTTATAATCAAAGGCCCATCATTACTACAAACTAATCTGAATTATTACCTGGTAACTAAAGGGCCCCGAAACAATGACTCGATTAAATTAATCATATACTTGACGAGCCATATAAAATATTTACGATATGAAGACATGTTAGATTGTTATTATTATGGTTATTCATCCAGTTTTATCCCATTTTCTAGATGAATAAAGTGATGCAAGTTTGGAAAACAAGAGACTGTAACAATAAAAAAGGAAATGATCATAAATGGATCAAAATTGAGTAGAGAATATAGTTCGACCAAGTGGTCGATGAAATTTCAGTCATATGCCTACTTCAATTGATATTATTGTCTGGTTGAATAATGGCCGCAACCTCAACCCTCCTTTGATTGGTTATCCTATGAGATTTACGGCTGCGTTTTATATTATTTGAATTTACAAATGTGAGGAATGTTAGCCGATGAGTTCTTATAGAAAGAGAGTTCAAACAAATTAGATTTTGTTATGGGCTAAAAAATGACCACGAGTCTCATCTACCCCTCTAAAGAGCCACAACCATTAAATTTTCTAAAAGAGCAGACTTGAAGGTATTCAAGAGCTATATCATATACCTTTTAATAAAAGGATAAATAAATAGAGCAGACTTGAAGGTATTCAAGGGCTATGTATATGATTCATGATTATTTATTAATATGTTTAAATTTTAACATTTAAATATAATGTGACTTATTCTATACTTATAAGTAAATTAAAAATTAAAAATCATTTTATGGGAGAATAAAGTAATTTTTTTTGGAAGTTTGAAAAGAAGATATAAAATACAAATTGTAAAGGGAAAAGAGGATCTTTGGTCATTTTCATTTCTTATTACAAATATCGGAACTTCAGAACAAAAACTTAAGGGTACTTGACTTCGAAGCAAGATTTCTTCCTAGAGAGGTGGATTTAGACAAGATTCACAATTGAATTGAATGTTGAAGAGTGAAGAGATTGTGCTACAATATCATTTCTCTTGGTGAAATTTTTGTAGGTAACAAATTTACAAAAATTTACATGGAAATAATAAATTTGTGGGCAGTTAGTTTTTCTTGTTGTGCTTGTCACTTCATTTTATATTTCTATGCTAAAATTGCTATCCATTACTATCATGTCCCCGATTTTGTGTTGTTTAGAAGCATAATTAAAATAATTAATCTTGTGATATCGCATAATTGTAATTGTCCAAGACAATATTACAATTAGAAAATCATCATAAATGTTATTATGATATAATAAACATTAAAGTATAAAAAATAAATATAAAATAATATTATAATTATTAGACATTTATGATGATTATTATATATATATATATATATATATATATATAGTCTGAGCAAACAATTATTATGGTTATTATTTAAGATAATTTAAAATTATTAAATATTTATTTAATTTTAATAATAATATTCAGATAAAGTAAATTAATATTATAAACATTTATCATAAAAATATATATTTATTCACCTACGGATGTGGAAAGCCACGATTAATGCTTAATCCCCAATTAAAGTAACCTTGAAAGGTAATTACCCCTGGAAGTCTGTGACTCTTCATTGACCTTCGGCAGAGTATAAAGACCCGATATGGGAATAAAAAGAATAGAGCAGATCGATAGGGAAAAAAAAGAAAACGTATACTAAGGGAAATAAATCATCATAGCTTCGAATATTTTTAAAAAAGGGGAATTTATGTGGAAAGTGACGGGAGTTCTACTCATCGCTGGAGAGAACCAGGAGTTAAAACGGCGTTGAGGCAGAAGACGCAGGGACTATAAGGTAATCAATCGTCATGAAGGAATTCTGAAAAAGAATCAGACTCTGTATCTTCCGCCGGGTCCTGAGATATTGAATAGAAGGGAAAAGAAAGACATCGAATGAAGAAGAGAGGAATACGTGAGTCTAAATCTGAGGGAGATAATCATATACACAAAGTCATATAGAAGTCAAGATATATGCCTGAAGGGAAGGTAAGGAGAACGAGGATATTCCCTTTAGTTTGGACTCTATAAGTGATATAGAGAGCACCGTGATATCTCAGGAAGCCTCTCATATTCATCGCTACCGAAGGCTCTAACTATTATATGCCTAGTGAAGAATAAGAGATCAGCAGAGAAAGATATCGAATAGAAGGTGAGAGACAAACCATCACCTGCGGCTGGAGGATAAGTCAACGTGGGAGGGAGAACGGCGTCCTCACACGTAAGCTAGAAAGGAAATACCTATATGCAGGTCGACGGATAAGGATCATAGCGAAGAGGCAGCAAAGGGTGGGAATGAAATCCTATTGTACGAGTCAGTGGTAAAGAGACGGATAAGAATATCTGCAGACCGATCAAAGTGGTAGGTAAGGGATCCTCTGTAATGTGAGAAATGATTACCCTTTATGTTGAGACTAACCTAGAATAAATAAAGGTTAATAGATGCTCGGGTTAAGACTTCAGAACATATATAAGAAAAGTGAATAAGATAAACATAAAGCTGTTAAATATAATGTGTTCTCTGGAAATTTATATCCAGATATAGGTTGGTGTACCCTTTATGTTGAGACTAACCTAGAATAAATAAAGGTTAATAGATGCTCGGGTTAAGACTTTAGAACACATATAAGAAAAGTGAATAAGATAAACATAAAGCTGTTAAATATAATGTGTTCTCTGGAAATGTATATCCAGATATAGGTTGGTGTCTCAGATATATGATTAATATAAATATATAAGATAAATATAAATCTATTTAAGGATAATATGTTCACGAGACATACAATTCATATGATTGATAATTACGTTTCGATAGTTGATGAATATATATATATACATATGCTATATTGCTTATAAACCAAGTGATGATGCTGTAGCAATTATTGAGCCTTATAAATAATGACTCCATTAATTCACCATGATGTTAAAGTGGTATAATAGAATTTCATATATGGGATTCCAAAAGATGTTTAGCATCCAATGTCCTCATGAGATATAGAATGGAGGAATCACTCAAGGTGAGCAATAAGGAAGAAATGGATAATCCTTTTGCAAGGATAGAATACTTATATGATCTTTGATCTATTTAGAGGTTATCACTGGAATTTATTGATCTCTAACCTTTCTAATGACTCCTCGAAAAACACTTTGAATGCAAGACTCAGGGTTTTAGTGATTCCAGCCGAAAGGGGTCATTACAATTACTGGTATGAGAATGCCTAGATGGTATTGAATATTTTACAAAAAAATTGAAGTAAATACCCAGCTGTCGTATTTGGATTATCTTAGCATAGTTAGAAGGGCGTGGGAGTATCTCAAAACGTTGGCCGCTGATTTGCAGTTAGGAATTCATAAAGGTAAAAATTTAGAAAGTCCTATTGACATTGGAACTGTAGAAACTTGCCACCAAATTTTGTTCAAACTGAAGACAAAGAGTCCTAGCACCTTTTGGAGACTGCGTATATGCCTCACAGCTATGTATTAATATTTGAAGGTTTCAAAAGTGAATCACAGCTGCTATTGAGGGTCATGGGTTTTAGGGGATTAACGTGGAACTTTGTGGGAGCCGTGAGAGGTATAAGGGTCAGGTCCCATGGGGGGGCTTCAAGATCTATTTTTAAGGAGTAGGAGGTCTCATAAAGTCAAAAAAAAATTGCTGCAAGATTATTTGGAATCTTTTCCTAAAGAATAGCAGCTCCTACCTTTTAGGACTGCAGATTTGAGGGGGTGAAAATAGGGTGGGGCTTGAGATCGCCCCTATAGTTTAGCAATTGTCTCTGCCATTTGTCGGCAATCAACTCAAGTTTCAGATGCCCCCACCAAAATAAAATCCGCTACAGAGAGGCCTTTTATCAGAAGGGAAGGTTCCCTCCCGTGCAGGGGTGGAGGATAGTAGGTTCTCACAGAGCTAACGGTTTCTCACAGCCTTAGAATAGTAGGGGCAAATGGTGAGCCCCTACAATTCTATGGGCTTCCATCCAACGACCAATCTATCTCCTCCCACCCACCCCAGCTCAACTAATCTACCTCCTTGTTGCAGGGGGCTCTCTTCGACGAGCTTCCGTTCCATCCAGCTCGAACTACTAATTTCTTCCCTACAATTCTATGGGCTTCCATCCAACGACTAGAGGGCTCTATTGCCTTCCCCGGTGGAACTAACGCCCCTACAATTCTATGGGCTTCATTCTCTCCAACGGACGAGCTTAACTTGACTGGAGCCTACCTACTTAATGGAAGTAGATGCTAACAGAGTAGCTAGAGAAGGTGGTTTCTCAGAGGTACTTGAAGCATTGTTGGCCAGTTCAAGAAAGTAAGGTTACTCTGTAAAGCCCCTCATGGTCTTTGGGAAAACCATTTCTCATTTGCAAGCCTTGTCATCTATTTGCGTTTGTTGGTGCTGACTCTCTTTCATTCCTTCTGTCTAGCCCATTATCTTTATTCTCATTCCACAGCGAATACACCTCTTTGTTTCTGCATTTCTACACCTCTGTTTCTACGTTTTTAAATCTTTGTTTCTCTATGCAAGCTGCATTTGTAGTGATCAAAGGTGGAGAGAGGTGCTATTAGAGGTGCGATACAACCAGAAAAGGGTTGGATTGACAACTGCAAGAGAAAGGCAATCTGGCATTGCACAACACAAACCTCTTATTGTTGCGATTTGCCTTCCTAAAGACGTAGTTTGAATTTTTGGAGGTGCAATTTATGTTGTTGAGGCCAATCCATCTTTATGCAGGCCGTGATTTGTTGTATTGGTGCATGCCAATCAATTTTTCAGGCTGTCCATGCTATTTGAAGAAGGCAGAAGCCTTTGAGAGGCTGTGCTTGAAAGGTGGGGCGATTTTGCAAGTTTGAAACGGCTTACACTGAAATTGCTGAGGTCGTGCAAGCCTTTGGCAAGCCACGTAAGAGCAGCTACCCGTGAATTCTCTATTGCAGGCGTGCTTTGCTGCAAATTCCTCTGTCACAGGGGCATCCTCTCTACCCAGCATTGCATCAATTGGGAGACCCGATCACAATTGGGAGACCTGATCACGTTTTGCAGGCAGATTTCTGTGAAGGATAACCAGCTTCACACTTCATGGGATCACCATCTTCCTTAAAATTTGGAGCTTTAACATTTTAAGCTGAACAGTGCTAGTAAGTTCATGGGACCGCCAGCTTTAAAAAATTCCTAAAAATTCTCAGCAGCACCCGCTGAGATTTTTGAGGAAGCACCCCCCATGGGACCCCACCCTAAGGAGACCTATGAAGGCCGCTGCACTCATATACATCATTTTTGTCATTAAGTTTGGAACGTAGGAATAGGGAACAACTACAAAGGAGCTCACTGATGGTATTAGGAAGGTCTACAGTACAATTTGTAGATATACCAATGATACTTCTCCACTAGTCATCTTACAGAGAGGATTTAGAGATCAACTTTGTATCACTTTGAAAAGTATTCTTGATAGATATCACGTGTTCTATTACTATTTTGGAGTAAGGGCAGCACCCATAACCTCATTTACAAAGGTAGGAAGTTTTCTCTACAACAAAAGGAGAAAAAAGAAACTATATAGGTAGAGGACTAAAACAAGCAAAATGCAGGAAAAGGAATGTTGTAATTTGCAAGAGGCATTTTTTTTTTTCTGCCATTTTTTTATCATTTATGTCAATTCAGTTTGGGGGGATGCTTGCGAATTTTTAATAATTTTTGAACTTGTAATGAATCATGAAACCCTGAATAAAATCATGAAAAGCATAATCATGAAGCATATAATTATCACAAATATGTCACTAACTAGCTATGGATGTGAGGCATGCAAAAGGTTCTACCAAACTCACAAGGAAAGATATGGATTATGATAATAACCAGAACCATCCTAAAAGAGTGACCCTCGATGTTAATTTTTGTCCTTACAACTTGTGTTTGCAATCTGGGAATCCAACTAACTCCACAATTTCCAACTTTATTAATTAATGAGAACTCATAGTTAAGTTGTTGTACATATAAGTAGTTATGATTATAGAAGCTTTAGATAGACTTTATTTTATCCTCATCCTATTTTTTTGGCTTGGATAAGTTGTATTTTGAAATTCATGTATGCATGGCACTTATGTGGCCTTGGTATCTTCCATATATGTATGTTTTGTACTCAAACTATTGAAGTTAGTATCTTTGCTATCTTGTACTTATACTTAATTCTTGTATCCTCCTTTGTTCATTGTGCTCTCTTAGTTGAGTTACTCAATTATTGGAAATTTTCTAACTATTAAGTTATTCAATGTTAGATACTCTAGCTAACAGGGTTACTTAACAACTAGCTCAAATTTAGAAGTATCAATATCTTCCATGGAGTGACTTGGTTTTAGAACTTAGAAGATATTCTGGCCATGAAGTTAGTGACTAGCTTAGTTATAGAAACATGTAAAACAAGTACTGTGATGTCATAAGGCACTATTGGAGAAGTTGTAAGAGGTACTATCAAATAAATAGATTCGAGTTTAAGGTCTCCTAAAAGGAATGATTTATGCTCTTAATTTGCTATGATATAATCAATTTTCTTAGACTAAAAGGGAAAGGGAGTTAGGGATTTCACATAACCTGCAATCATAGGTCTACGTTTTATAAAATAACTCTTAATGTAGATTTGATATTGATGCTACTGACTACTTTTGTTGTGCTTGTATACCAAATGGTGGGACAAGCATGAGTGCACACAGATATATGTTTATGCAACTTTATATAAATCTATCATTACCTATCCTTTGATAAGATATGTGCATGGGAGTTTCATTGGAATTGCAAGAATGGGTGTCCCTTGATGTTCATTGTTGCCCTTCCCTTAAGGATCGAGTTCTCTATTAAGAAACCCAACCAACTTTGTCAGATCTATCCTTCCTTAATTATCTCCCTTGTTACTCAATGATGGGATACCTTACAATTGTGGAGTTACTAAATGCTGATCATTTGAGTTAGCAGAGTTACTCACCTTCCAACTTAGAAGGATGGAAGCATTGATATCTTCCTTCTTGACAATTGATGTAATTTTCTTACATTTAAAAAATATTGATGCTACATATTTCTGGGAGGCTCTTTAGACACAATATTTGCTGATATATATTATAGGTTTTATTCCATTTATCTAGGTTTAATTTGGTGTTTTTCAATTTTTTTGAAAAGGCCCTTAATTCTAACAAGGGATCAAAAAGTGGCTCACTACTCTTTACAAGATTGAAGATACACTTCAACTTCAATAATATATCTTACATCTTATGAAGTCAAGTATCATGGGCTGTAATACTTGTGTTACAAACAATTTATCATGAATAGATTAGGATTTAATAGGGTTATTTTCTCATTAGAAATTTTATCCTATTTTTCTTAGCCTAAAAACAAATGGGGTTTGTCCTTGTTTTACAAAAGAGAGGTAAGATATTACTAGATCATTAACTATGATTGAAAATGTTTATTTACTATTCTCCTTTTCTCTAGATGATTGTAATGTTCCCAACCATGGACACTACGAAATCTATACTATTTTTTCTTTTGAGTTTTCCAAATATATGTAATATTTTTTATATTTGATTATAGAAATTTGAAATGAGCATTGAAAGGAAATGCTAGTTTAAACAAACAAATCCTAAGCTAGAAATGAGGGTTACTAAAATCAATTTATGATTTTTTGATAAACAGTGAAACTGAAACAAAATGAAAAACCCAGCGCTTAATGTAATCTGCTAACATAATCAGATGTACAGAAAAACAAATTTGGATATTCAATCACAACAGCAGATAATTATGCCTACAGACTTGGTGATGGCTAGATATATCTAGTTTTAAATGGCAGACCAGCAGTGAGTTCTATCAGAAAATATAGCAGCATTTAGGCCCTGATCATGCCAAAACAAGGGCTCAAGTACTTTGATAGCAGCAATTATTGATACTTATCTCAGGTCACTCCAAACACTGATCATAAAGTACAGAACCAGTGACTATCTAATGCGCAGTAGGACAGTGTCACAATGGTTAATAGGCACAGGAACTTGAGGTTTCAGTAGTCCTATAGTATGTGTACAGCTGCCACCTTTTAAGAGCGATTAGCTTCAAAGGACCAGCTGAGGCTGAGGTTAAGATGTGGCGGCTAAATAACGAGCAGACCTGCCAAAGGTTAATAAATTCACAGTAAAATATCTAAACTTTCAGATAAGCAATCAAACTGGTAATCCCATCAGGCGGCTAGCCCTCCAAAGATCAGCAATAGAATTGATTTTATGGTGATGCCTTAGCAATCAGATCAGATCCTACAAATGTTATCAACAACCCTGCATAAAATCATGACAAATAAAATATGCCAATCCTAAAATTCTATGTTGCCAGTTCTGGTACTCGTTCAAGTTTGGGTCGGTGGATCCGGCTAAATATTTTTCAGGGTTGTGTTCATTCGTACAAAAAACATGTAAAAATAATATATATATATATATATGCAGCTTAGAAGCAGAATTAAGATTAGAATATCACATAGCATCATATAAAGACTTTATAAACAACAAAACTACCATAAACTTGAATGTCATTTAAAACAAGCATGATTAGTATTCATCACCCAAACTTCCAAGTTCAATATTAAAATAACAATATCAAGTTCAACACTTTTAATCATCAAATGGATTTTATAAATCATCAACATCAACATCATCATCATCATTGACATTAGATGATGTAGGAACAAGCAACACCAATGGCACTACCATGCCATTTGCACTAAAAATGTGCTGGCTTTTGCAATCCTCATATGCAATATGCTGGGAAGTGAAAGCATCCAAATCCATATGCTCTGGCTCTATATCCCACAACTTTGTGTCCCCTTCCATGTAGTCATGTTGTTTGTGTGAAATAAGACGCAAGTTGGAAAGCA